>PVLC010004389.1:0-85647 GCA_004027655.1 Graphiurus murinus
TCACTTAACATAATGTTTTCCAGTTGCCTCCATTTCCCTGCAAATAACATGATTTTGTTCTTCTTTATGGCTGAGTAAAATTCCATTGTGTACATATCCCATAGTTTTGTAATCCATTCATCTGTTGATGGACATCTTGGCTGCTTCCATAGTTTGGCTATTGTGAATTGTGCAGCTATAAACATAGATACACATGCATGGGTCTGATAGTTTGGTTTCCATTCTTTTGGGTAGATATCCAGAAGTGGTATTGCTGGATCATATGGTAGGTTCATTCCCATTCGTCTTAGGATCCTCCATACTGTTTTCCAAAGTGGTTGCACTAGTTGCTAAATTCTTTTAAAAGTTTAAAGTTTTAAAGGTTCTGCTAGTGTGTAAGTATAAAGACCAGGATAAAAATATCTAATATTCTCTCACTGATCATTCATTTGATTTGAAATTCTAAAACCTTGGTTTAAAATGCAGATATTGGCTGGACGTAGTAGTACAGGCCTGTCATCCCAGTACTTGCAGGCTAAGACAGGAGGATGGCAGGTTTGAGACCAGCCTCAGCAACCTATGGAGATTCTCAGCAATGTAGCCAGACCCTGTTTCAAAATAAAAAATAAAGGTGATTGGGGGTGTATCTTGCAGGTAAAATGTCCCTGGGTTTAGTCCCCAGTACCACACAAATTTTTTTTTTAATGCAGATGTTGCATGGATAGGGAAACAAATTGGGTCATTAATATTAATGTTCCAAATAGTTTATTGAGTGATCTAGTCAGAATTTGCTACCAGCACCCTGGAGGGATAAGATAGGATCTCAGTCAAATGTTCATAGGGCAAAGGAAGCAAATTAGAGAGAAAGGGAAGGTCATGTCAAATTGTAATCTGGAATATTATGACGTGCTTGTAGCAGTATCTGTGTTGACCATAAACAGTGATGCTGCTATAGTTCACATGGGACAATTCTCCCAGGATTTCGGGGTATAATTTTTTATCTCCTTTACATTTGAAACATTTGCAATACTGGCACAGAATCAAAAGAGTGATATTATTTTTATTAACCAAAATATGGCTTTTTGACTACATTAATAACTGCTATGGGACAGTGATTCAGGTTGTGGCAGAAGTGTTGGCACTTCTGTCACATCCTTTTTATTGCAATTGTCAGTCTAGGATACCATTGATGGGCATAGCAATGACTAACTGCCATATGTCAGCTTCACATATTATTATAGTTCATGTGTATAATGTATCTTATTCTGTTCTAGGTGCCTTATAAACAACATAATTTTATTTCGCAAATTTCTGGAAGCTGGAAGTCTGAGATCCGGGTACCCATGTGGTGACAGTCGAATGAAAGTCAGTTTCTTGGGTCATAGACAGGTGTCTTTTGTCTATGTCCTCATATGGTTGAAAAGGGGGCAGGAGAGCTCTCTAGGTTCTTATTTATAAAGCACTGATCCCAGTCATGAGGGTTCCTCTCTCTCATGACTTACTCATTGCCAAAGTTCCCACCTCCTCACAACTTCACATTGGGGGTTAGGACTTTGATGCACTGGGGGCTGGGAGGACATATGCATTCAGTCCAGAGCAGTAAGTATAGAGGGAAGAAGGTAAAAATCACAAAACATGGTTGAGTGCTTGCCTAACATGTGCCAAGGCTCGGGGTTCGATCCCAGTGATGCAACAAACAAACAAAGGAACAAATAAATAATCTTCTGAGAGATGTTATTTAATATGATACATTAATTAAAAGAAGAAAGGATGACAATTACTTCTCAAGAAGTTAACCCTAGTTTCTAAGAAGAGAAATTGGCTGTTTATTGAACTTCCTCTAAAACACAGGTCACTGAAAAGGTAGATAGATAATGAGACTGAATATAGACGGAAAAGAAATAAGTGTAGTGTTTTCTATTAAAACACTACAATATATATCAGTATATAAAAAATCTCTCTCTATATATCAATATATAAAAATAAAGAATACACTCATATGTATCAGTATATAAGAATGTATAATGCATATCAATATATAAAAAGTAAATAATATTCCTATCCAACAGCCATAAAGTACAAATCAGTGAACAACAAATCAGAGACCTGGCAATTGATACATTATCAAACAGGAACCAAAGAAAATAAAATATAAGTTGACTGGGATTACCATCTTTTGAAAGTACTTCTGTTTGGCTTTAATAACTAAAAAAAAAATTCTCTGTAATCTGATAATTAAAAGATGTGCTGTTTCTTTTTCATTTGCTTGTCTGAATGAAAGGAATTTCACTAATGTCCTTCATTTCCTGAATAGCTCCAGCAGTCATCTTGCCATGTTAAATACTGTGATCCGTGATTCAAAAAAGACATGCAGAAACATAAACCTCTCTCTAACAACTGAAGCCCTGTTAGAAGGAAAAGGGACAGGCCAAGACAGGCCAAGGTAGGGATGGCATTTCTCAGAGGAAAATCAACAGTTTGGATGGATCCTGGAAAAAACATTGAAAATGTAGTGAAAGACAAATGGAAAACAAACTAAAAACATGATAAATACTTGTCCTTTTTATGAAAAGAAAAAGGTTTTCTCTTTGATAGGAAGATGCAGCTCCAAATCCAGCCCCTGCAAGCCACAGGAGGTATAGAGATTGCTAAGAAGGAAATTCTTGGAAAACCCTTTCTTGTGCTTTGCTCCTGAATGAACTTGAAGTGACTGAGTAGAAGACTGGGGATGGGGGTGGGGGATGGGGGCTGCTGGCTCACACATGTGTGCCCATCAGGAGAAATACAGCAAAGAAAGAATCTTTCTGAAGGTTGTTTGCGAAATGATATTTCTATCTCACCAGCCTGAATATGCATAGTTTATATTGACTTCAAAGGGCATTTCTCTAGCTAAAGATGATACTTATTGAGTGAGTCATTTCTGACTTAGCAATTGACAACTTGCCTACATATGCACTGAGAGGTCCCGGGTAAGATTTGTCTGAATGGGTGCAATATTTTGAAAACACTAATTTGGGAAACATCACAGCCTAAGAAATGAATGGGATTGTTTCAGCAGAAACCCTTGGGAAATACTGATGATGTATCTATGACAAACTTTGAATTTGAGCAAGTACAGCCCACCCATCATCCTTGAGTCAGTCTCCTCTGATAAGCTCTGCACACATAACTAGGCACCAGAGGGAGTATGAAGGATTTCCCAGATAGGAATATTCTCTGCCATTGAGGAACAGGTTGTTTTCTCCACTTTGTCAAATTGTCCCAGGTCTGGCCAGGACCTCCCTATTGAGCAAAGGGCCTCATCTCCAGCTGCCTCACCAGGCATGAATTTTCCCTTCTGCAGTAACATGGTACAGAAACATAACAAACATGAAGCCAGGCTGCAGTCCTGGGGCAGGAGGGTGACTGAGCAAGTGCACTTCCCTTTGTCACCTTCCCCAAGGAGAGCCCTAAGCCTTAAAATGATTAGGCCACATGGAATTAGATTGGGCATGAATCTTAAACAATGGCACAAAGTACAGCAGAATCACCATAATTATTAGGCTCATCTAAGAGGCATTTCCTGGTTCCTTAAGCCATCGTTGGTCATTCCTTGGCAATTACCACCTCAGGATTTTATATCTACTTTTATTGCAACACTTAATGAGTTAAAGTAAAACGATTTACTTGCATGTCTGTCTCTTCTCTCATGGCCTATTAAATAAGTCCTCCACAGCACATCTTTTAGATCATATCTTCCCTCCTCTACCTTACTCCCTTTGTCCCCAAATTGATAAATGCCAAGCACTTGCCCATCACTTAATAGGCAGTAGAAAAACATTTGTTTGTTTTTAATGATTTGCAATCTGAGCCAATATATTTAATGGAGAAAAGTTTCCAAATAAAAACTGTCACATGTTTGTGCCCAAATGTTGGAATAGATTAATCTCAAAGTTAGAAAATGAAAGAACTTCTATTAAAAATATATGGAACATTTCAAGGACATGGGTGTATATATGTATACATTTTCCTTCCTGTATAGTTTTATTTTGAATCTGTATGTGCTTCTGAAAAAGTAAACTGCTATATTTCTATTAGCAAAATAATTTTCCACTGAATATTTGATCAGATCAAAACACCACAGAATGTTTATGTAAAAAGAGTCCCAAGATAAGAGCAAACACTAGATCTGGTAAGCATAGCTATGAAACAAGCAAAAGACAAACAAAAACAACAACAACAAAGCAGGTAAGACCTCAAAGTCCAAAAAAGAAAGAAGTCCAGGAGTAGTTTAGGTCAAATTTTGATCTTCTAGGAAATGAGGACCTGAGTGTTTTGCTGTGCTACTTCACTTGGAACATGGGAGAATTACTCTCAGCATTGCTCAAAACACAATAACAATAATACTAATAATAGATACCCTCACCTTGGCCTTCCTCAAAATAAAGAGGAACTACAGCTTGAAACTCGTAACCTAGAGAGATATGATAGGAAGATGGAGTTGCAGAGAGAAGCCAGGATCTGACTGACACAAGGAGAAAGCTTGGCGTGAAGCTGGGAGAGGGCTGGGTTTGGGGCGCCCCAGGAGCGGTGGGAACATGCACCTCTGCTAGTCCATGGGAAAGTGAGCAGAGAAAAAGGCAACACCCCAAATTCCCTTCTGTGCAGATTTCAGAGTCCTGGTTTCACTTTACTTTCTCGTAACCTTTCGCTTTAGTTTTCACAACTGTTATCAACATGTTATCTTAGAAAACTTGTTGCAGCTACTTGAAGAGGGCATAGGTCTAACACTTCAACACATAGGCACAGGTAAAAACTTTCTCAACAAGACCCCAAAGGCACAAGCAACTCAAAGGAAGATCAATATATGAGATTGCATTAAACTGAAGAGCTTCTGTGCAGCAAAGGAAACTATCAAGAACCTCAACAGAGAGCCCACAAAATAGTAGAAAAATTTTGCCAACTATTCCTCTGCTAGAGGACTAATATCTAGAATATACAGAGGACTCAAGAAACTCACAGCTAAGAAAACAAATAACCTAATCAAAAAATGGGCAAGTGAATTAAATAGATACTTCACAAAAGAAGGAATACAAATGGCCAATAAATATATGAGGAAGTGTTCAACATCATTAGCAATCAGAGAGATGCAAATCAAAATTATCTTGAGATTTCAATTAGAATGGCAGTCATCAAAAACACAAACAACAACAAATGCTGGCAAGGGGATGGAGAAGTGGGAACACTAAGATTAGTGCAACTACTTTGGAAAACAGTATAGAGGATCCTCAGACAAATAGGAATGAACCTACCATATGATCTAGCAATACCACTTCTGGGTATCTACCCAAAAGAATAGAAACCAAACTATCAGACCAATGCATGCGTATCTATATTTATAACTGCACAATTCACAATTGCCAAACTATGGAAGCAGCCAAGATGTCCATCAACAGATGAATGGATTACAAAACTATGGGATATGTGCACAATGGAACTTTACTCAGCCATAAAGAAGAACAAAATCATGTCATTTGCAGGGAAATGGAGGGACCTGGAAAACATTATGTTAAGTGAGATTAGTCAGTCACAAAAAAAGTAAAAAAGCATATGCTCTCCCTAATTTTCGGAATCTAGGGAGAAAGTGGGTCATAGAAGAGACTCTAGACCAAGAAGGAAAACCCTAGATGAGCAAAGAAGGTGACCTAACTGAAGGTGATGGGGGGGGGGGGACAACCTAATGCACATGATGTACATTCACAAACATATCAAAGTCAACCACTAAACTGAACATGAGGAGGGAGGGGGAAGGAAATGGGGTGGGAATTGGGGAAGGGTTAAATGAGAGCTGTGTATGTATGACTCTACCAATTTGTACCTTACAACAGTGTATGCACCAATAAAATAAAATTTAATTAAAAACTGAAAAAAAAAAACCTGTTGCAAGGGGGCCTTTTTGAAAACAGTGAGAAAGAGAAGCTACCACCACCCTCTTCTTTCCTAGCTATGCTTTCAGTATTGCTCATCTGAAGGATAAAGCAGGGAGCAGCCCAGGAGTAACAGAGGAATTTTCCTGAAAACAGCAATTCACAGGAGAGATTCTAGAAAAGTCAAAGCCTGGTGTAGAAAACCAGAGGAAAGCTCCTGGCATAGAGGTGGTCCTGCACATGGAACAAAGTCACCACCCCAAGGAGCACATGGGGTATATAAAAGTCTTAAGCAGGGCATTCAGGTTCTCAACTGTAACCCCAGTACTTGGGAGGTTGAGACAGGAGGATTGCAGGTTTGAGGTCAGCCTCAGCAACTTAGCCAGATCCCTCAGCAATTTACCAAGACCTTGTTTAAAATAAAAAATAAAAAAGGTCTGGGAGTATAGCTCAGCTTGGAGATAGAATGACTCTGGATTAACTTCTACTACTGAAAAGAAAAAAAAAATTCCTGATGGCTACCCCAGAAATTCTCTGGGGTAGACTGCAGCAAGAGCTATGGAGAGAAATGGGAGAATCCTGTTCCCTTGGCAATTCCAAATATTCCCTGTCAATTAATAGTCATCCATCTAGCCTGAGTGCCAAGTGTTAAATACAGTTCATTCTGTTAGAAAAATAAAGTAGCCAAATACAATCCTGTTTCTTTTAATGATATATTTCATTTAGACAAAATTCATTGTTTTTCATTTAGGGAGATAGGGATGTAGAAATTGTTTTGTTTGAAATAAACCTATTAGTAAAACAATTATAGATAAAGTACTCAGTCTTTGACAAGACGGCTCTAGCATTTAATTCTGAAGCCCCTCAGCAGAGATCAGAATGCCTCATTTCTACTAGTTTTTCTCTTATTCATCCCTCGAGAATGCTAATGACTATATTTTTATATGTCAATTTGCCTCCTGCTGAAGATTGTCTTCTAATCCTCTCGAAAAATTCTCTTATCCTAATCAACCTCCAGAGGAATTTATTGTCTGAACAGAGGTGTTCTTGTTTTGATTTCTGCAAATCACTGTGAGCTATCAACAAATGCTTGGCTGATGATTTCACTTGCACAGATTTGCCTGGAAATAATGAACACCATACACTTAATGTGCCAAAGGAATTGACATGTTCTGTTGTGACATTTCCACCTGCATTTAATCTTTGCTCTTCTTAAATATGAGGAAAATCATTTCTTTGTATACATCGTGTATTTCAGGTACTTTAACATTTGAGAACACATTTATGTCCATTTCTCTTTCTTTTGTCTATAGACTAACATGTAGTCATTTTAAATATTAAGCAAAATAAATGACATGAACTGTCAAAAAAGTTTCACATAATTGAATTTCATTACAATTGGATATTTAATATTATGTGGACAGACCCTTTGAATATTTTACCTTAATTTTTGGCTATCATGCTTATTCTGTTTGTTTTTGTTGCTGATTTACAAACACTTAAGAAGCAAATTCTACATACAAGATCCATCTGGTAATCCATACAGCAAACATATATAATATATATATAATATATATATATATTCCTGCTTTAAGAAACTTAAAATAGATTTAGGGAAATAAGGTAATAATAGTGAATAAAAATAGTAAATAATGCTTGTAAAGTCTTTATCAATTTACCAAACTCTATCACATACCTAATTTAAATATGATCTTTTGAGAAACCCTAAGATAGAATGGACATTATTATCTCTACTTTATAGATGAGGAGCAAGTGGGTGAAATAACCTCCTCACCTAGTGATAAAGCCAAGGTTGGAGCCAGCATGAGACTTTAAGTACTGTGTTGTTTCTATTGCACCACATGACAATAATTCAGAAAGAATTTAAGAGTGGCTCACAGTGATCCAAACAATTTGCTCTAGTGTGTCGAAAGGGCCCAGATTTCATCTGATAAAAAAGAGATGTCACTAAAGCTAAGTCTGAAGATGGTGTAAGAACGCATCCATGTAGATGAGGTTGATAACGTTTCAGGAAACGGAATTGCATAAAAAAAGTCACACGGGGGAAAGGACAGCACATCTATTACAGAAAGATCAAGAGATCAACTCAGGCTGGATAACAAGTTACATCTTGTGCAAAATAGACTTAGAAAGCAGAATGTGAAGGACCTTGGAAATCAAGCTTGTCTTCCTTTTGTTTAGCAAGCAATGGTGAACTACTGGAATTTTTTTGTTTTGGGTCAATGATATGCTGAGATTTGCACAATAGAAAATTTACTCTGACAAGAGTATATGAATGGAGATGAAGGAGTGATGTTGTAGAGATGGGAAGGATATTGCAAAATACCAGAAAAAATAAGAATGCAAACCTATATTAAAGTGTTCCTGGGGGAAGGCAAACACAGGAATGGATAGGAATATTATTTCAAAAGTAAAAACAAGAAGACAAAATGACTTCAAAGACATAGCAAGTAGTTAAGTATTAAGAAAGAAAAGAGACTTGCTAGAAGTTTATTCCAAACTTTCAAGTCCAGATGTGGGGAAAAACAATGTTACCATGAACAGAAATCAGAAATAAGCAGTCATTTGGGTGAGAGAGAGGTGATTTCCATTTTGGGAATGTTTAGCCAGTAGGGCATTTATGTAAGAATATGAAGTGAATACAGAATAGGTTTGAGGTTTATGCACATAGGAGAATCCATAATAGCAGATAGAATAATCCAGGAAGAAAATGACAGAGAAAAAGAAGTTCCAGGACAGAAATTAGGAATTACATACATGTGTTGAGCCAGGCAGAGGTGAAATGAAGTGGAGGAATGGTGGCTGCAGGTAGGAGTGAGTGGTCAGAGGAAGGACAGAGTGGTCAGAGAAGCAGAGCAAAGGAACAAAGAGGTAGAACAAAAAGGTGGTTGCAATCAGTACTATACAGTTTTTCAAAGAATGACACAAGACACATTTAGATTCGTGATTAGTAGATAAGGAAAGAATTTTTGTGTGAAGACAGGGTTGGCAAACAAATTATATTAAACTGAAGCAGGAAAGGTTGAATACTCTTTGAAGAATTTTGAGAAAGTTAAAGTAAGATAAAAGAGGAGAAAGATAGAGGAAATGAAAGAGGTAAAGTGATGACTCACCATGGAAGTACAACTAAAGGAAGATGTTTTATAGCATATAGAAGAGCTGAGTACATTTCAGGGCAAATAGAAAAAGACCAAAGGAGACAAGATAATATCCTAGATAGAGGAGGAGAAAAAAATAAACAAAATTGAGCCAGTTGCAGGGCATAATATAAAGGTCTTGGGTGAGAAGACTATAAAGAGGCTATATTTATTATTATTATTATTATTATTATTATTATTATTATTGTTGTTGTTGTTATTGTTATTACTATTACTCATGCTGGAGATTGAACTCAAGGGCATTCTATACTCCTAGCCCCCTTTTGTTTTTTTGTTTGGAAATAGGACCTCACTAAATTACTGAGGGCCTTGCTAAGTTGCTGAGGCTGTCCTCAAAGGAACCTGCAGTCCTCCTGTCTGAGACTCCGAAATACTGGGATTACAGGCATGTGCCACCATGCCCAACTAAGAAGCTTTATTTAGAGAGAAACTTTGAAGTAGAAAGAACTTGAGGATGTTCATAAAGGATGGGCCAAATTTTTATTGTTCCCTTTCCCAACCCAGCCTTACACTACAGAGAGCAGGGCACACCACCACCATCCAATTCCGCAGTCAAATTTTACCTACTTTCACATAGGCAAAATTAGATCCATTAACTGCTATAAAGTACGGCTAAAGTTAGAAAAAATTAAAACCCTATTTAATACAACTTAATTTCTTCACCAATGTATTAGCAATCTAAATTATCATAGCAGAGCCCCAATTTTGGGGAGGGGGGGGTTGTGATACTGGGAATAGAATCCAGGAACATTCTACCTCTGAGCTATACACCCAGCCCTGTTTTACTTCTTATTTTGAAACAGGATCTACCTAAGTTGCTGACGGCCTCACTAAGTTGCTGAGGCTGACCTCAAGCCTGTAATCCCTCCATCTATGCCTCCCAAGTACTGAGATTACAAGCATGCACACTACACCTGGCCAGGTACCCACCTGTAACATGGAGTTTCCATTGTTATTCTGGGATTTGCCAGTCTCCCAGGGGCAAATATTTCCTCTGAAAGGAAGTGAGAGAGATATAAACACCTCCCTCCCATCATTCACATTCCTTGGATGTGTCCTGTGAGCACATTTCATTGCTATGGGCTTGGAAAATGTCCCTTTCTGGACAGTTCCCTCTCAGCTCCAGTTCTGTCTCTAAGAAGAGGAGAACAGATGCTAATGGTGATCACACACACACACATACACACACACACACACACACACACACACACACACACACACACAAAGGTATTTGCCACAAGTATATTTAAAAAGAAACTCTTAGTTGTGGCTTCTGCTCTAGAACACACACTTCTAACTTAGATTACAAAACTGGCTTTGCTCTTGAGGAAATCCCTCCAAGAAGTAAGTCCACGAAGAGATGTAAATGACAAGTTTATTTCTTACTAGCTGAGCTGTAGATAACTTCCCCCATTGGAAGAACAGATAAAAGACTAATAGATCATAGATTCTTATTAATTATTTACATAAGTAACACTTACTATCCCTCGCGTATGTGATTTGAATCTTCTCCGGGTGCAATTAATTAGAGATGAGATCAAAGCTCCATACTCCTTTTGATGTCCTATTTATATAACTTATTTCTGTCAGAAGAAAATAATCATAATGGCATGTGCCATGTGAATACAAGCAAGCTCTTTCAAACATTGTTGTTTTGAATTTCTGAGCTTTTTCTCACAAAGGATCTGTCCTGTGATGTGACATCTTGTCTAGTCTTCCTGCATCCTTTTCTATATACACACTTGGTGGTCTCTGTAGCTATGTAAGCTTTCTGGCTTATTTTTACTTTATTGACGTAATTTTTTGGGCTTCAGATTGTTCACTTATTGCTTCTGGCCTTGAGTCTTTTCTTAGGTAAATAGCACGGTTAAGGGTATGGTGGCACTATTTGCTAATGTGCTTAAATTGTAATTCTAATGACTATTACTTATACTCACTGCCTAGATCATGTCTTGGAATTTCTGTAAGAATGAGGTGACCCATTTAAAAAGCTATTTAGATATATTATTGGATATTCAGGAAACTGGTTCTTTTTAATTCAAACAGTTACCAGTTAATAACCTATGAAGTGTTCTGAAAATAACCAGTTGTGTGTTGTCAACAAAAACGGGCTCTTTTACTATATCTGCATAAAATTTCATTTTTGGTCTCTGTCCCTGCTCGGAGATGATTGTTTCACTGGAACTGCATCTCTTACACTCTCCAGATTCTTGGTACATTTTCTCTGATCAAATGGAAACAGTATTTTCGCAGCCTGCCTTGTCAAGGTATATTAAAAGAAAAAATCATAAGCATCATAATTTTAATTTCCTAAAATGATTTTAATTTGTGGATAGAGCCAAAGAGTAGCAAGAATTAACAGAAGACTTAATATCAAAAGGTCACACCCATAATCACAGGGAAAAAATTGTCAAATTACTCTAAGGATTAGAAAAATTATATCGAGCCTTTTTTTTCTTATAAGGCATATAAAAGTATATCTCAATATTAGAAACAATATTTAATGGGGAAAAGACACACTTTTCTAAAATTGTCACTATTTTGATCCCCCCCTTTTTTTCATTAAAAATCAGATTTTTAGGTCTTCATCAAATCAACCTGTGAGTTGATTTGAATTGTGATTCCATATTTAGAATCTAAGGATTGCATTGGTTAGTTGTGTTAGTTAGGTATAGCTGAATTGCTGTAAGAAAGAGACTCCAAATGCAGTAGTTTAAATGAGATAGACATTTATTTTTCTCACACATAGCAAACACATAAGCTGGCAAGAGAGCCAAGCTTATGAACTTATTCAGAAACCCCTGCTTCTTCCATCTTGTTGCTCTGGAGATTGTTGCTATAACAAAGTACCTGAGACTGGGACCTTTATAAGGAAAAGAGATTTACTTATTTGGCTCCTGATTCTGGTGGCTAGAAAATACCAACAACACAGTGTTGTCCAGGGTTCCCTGGCTGTGTCACACATGGTAAATAGGCAGAAAGAGACCTGGCCACATGCAGAAGGGGCCAGTTGTGTGTACTGACTTCACTTTATAATGAGCTATTCTCAAAGGAACTAATCCAGTCCCAGAACTGACCCACCCATGAAGGACAACAGGATTCCACTCATGTAGAGTTCCCATGTCCTAATTACCATCCACTGGGCCCTGCCTCTTAAAGGTCCCACCACCTCACACTGGGAAATAAGTTTCCTATGCACACGCCTTTTGGGGGAAAAACCATATCTAAACCATGGCATTCTTTCACGCCTTAGGGCTGTAATTCTCAATTTTCTAGGTCTTGAACTGACATTGCACTTTAAAAAATTACAGAGGACGCCAAAGAGTTTTTGTTTGTGTATTATGTCTATTAGTACTTATCACATTCAAAATGGAAACTGAGAATTTTTAAAGTACTTAATTTAAAAAAATAACTACATTAGTTTCCAATTTCTGCTATAACTAACACAACTTTAGAGACTCAAGACAAGCAACACTATTTGTTTTGTTCTGGAAACCAGAAGTCTGAAATAAAGGTATCGGCAGCATTGCGTTCCTTCCAGAGGCTCCAAGGGAGAACTGTCTTCTTGCTTTTTCCAGCTTCAGCAGCTACTTACATGACTTTGATTAGGACCTAGGCCTATGTCAATCTTCTAAGCTCATCGCTCAGTCTCCCATTCCTTCATTGCTTCCCCTTCCCTGCTTCTGACCCTTCTTTCTCCCTCTTTTAAGACGCTGGCAATTATACTATGTCTACCCAGAAAATCCAGAATATTTCCCCACCTCAAGATCCTTAATCACATCTGCAAAGTCCCTTTTGTCATATAAGTAAACATATTTACAGGTTCCCATAATTTGGATTTGGACATCTTTGAGGGGCTATTACTCAGCCTATCACAAACATTAGTAAAGTTATTCATGTTAACATAAATAAAACAACATTTATGAAAAATAAACTTTATCTTCCAAACATAAAAGTTAGTGAGAAGAGTGACATGGTTTTACATTTTGCAAATCTCTTCAATGACTGGATTAATAAGAGCTGCATTCTCATACCTGCTTCTTCATTAAATCTTTTGGGATTTATTATTTTGGTTGAAGTAAATGAAAAAAGTGCATCTTCACATGGTCACACTTTCCTATTATTGTTGCACTGGGGATTGAACCCAGGGTCATTCTACTTCTGAGCTAGACCATCAACCCTATTTTATTTTTTATTTTGAAACAGGGTCTTGCTAAATTGTTGAGGAAGTCTTGCTAAATTTCTGAGATTGGCCTTGAACCTGTAATCCTCCTGTGTCAGCTTCCCAGAGACTGAGATTACAGGCATGCACCACCAGATCATATAAATCTTTTATATATTTGTAAAAAGGAGGCTTATCTTAAAAAGACTTTTTAGAAACCAGGTGTGGTGGCACACATTTGTAATCCCAGTACTTGGGAGGCTGAGACTGGAGGATCCAGGTTCGCAGCCAGCTTCAGTTACTTAGCGAGGCCCTCCTCAATTTAGTGAGACCCTGTTTCAAAATAAAGAATAAAAAATAGGACTAGGGGTATAGCTCAGAGGTAGAATGCCCCTGAGTTCAATCCCCAGGCCACACACACACAAAAAAAACAAAAAACAAAACAAAACAAAAACCTTCTCAGATAGTTATGAGTGTACTTAATACTGCACCAAATTTTAAAAAATATTTTATTGGTGCATTGTAATTGCACATGATAGTGAGATTCACAGTGATACATTCGTATATACACATGATATTATTTAGTATATTTTCTTCCTTGTACCTCCCCTTTCCAAGTTTCCAACTCATAAACCTTTTGAGGGACAAGCAATATCCTAAACCATAACCCTCTTTCATCCCTTAGAACATTCCTCCCCGATTTTACCCTATTCCCTTCAACTACTAGTCTCTCTCCTAATTTTCACAAGGTCCCTTCTCTTTCCTTTTTTTCTCTCCAGCTTGCACATATGAGAGAAAACAATCAGCCCTTGATTTTCTGAGTCTGGCTGATTTCACTTAGCATGATGTTCTCCAGTTCCATCCTTTTCCCAGCAAATGATGTAATTTTGTTCTTTATGGTTGAGTAAAATTCTTTTGTAAGCATATACCACATTTTCTTGACCCATTCATCTGTTGAAGGACACCTAGCTTGGTTTCATAACTTGGTAATTGTGAATTACTTCACCAAAATTTAATTAGTGGTAGATCTTTAAATGTTGCTTGCAATGTAGAATCTGAACCAATATGGAGTAACTCTTTCTATCCTGTCACATGAAACTTTACTGGTCTGTGTTGCAATTTGAATGTGTCTTTTCCACAGGAATGGTTCTGTAACGTCATATATTCTTCATTTGGAAAATAGCAATTTACTAAATTGTCCATACCTTGGAGATTTTAGAAAATGTATTATGCGATATTAAATAAAATTCATTAATACCACCACCAATCTTGTCAGAATATCTTTAGCTATTGGTACACGATCAACCTCATAGTGATAGATACAAATTTTCCACTTCTAGTTTTTCTTTTAGTGCTTACATTTTATCCCTGGCAGCAAACACCGTCAGTTGTTTTCCTTAAAGCAACAGCCTTCCTTCGTTCATTTTCAAGAAAACATCTGCTGCCTACCCAGTCTGAATAACCAAAGCATGTCTGTCAATTGTTTTGTTTTTTTCTTAAATAAAAATGGTATTAAAGTTTTAAAAAATAAGTGAATGACTGCATCCTCAGCTTAGCTACTCGAGCACTTCTTTTCAAGACAATCATTATGCTTCGGCATGCAGTGTTTCAGGTGTACTTCTCGTTTCTTTATGCATACTATGGAAAAGCCTTGTATTCCAAGAAGGACTTTAGATAATGGAGGAGAAACCCCAGTGGAGTGATGAAGGGGATCTGGGGGAGGGGGGAAGAATTAATAAAGGAAACACTTCCATTGACATTAGGTATATATGTGAAATTATCAATGCCAATCTCAATTTTATGTAAGGGAAATGAGAGAGAATGGGAAGGGAGCAGGGTAGGGGGGAAGCTCACCAAGTGCTGTGCGCATGTCTGTCCCTATCATTCTGAAATATATTATGATGCGAGACTACAAGGCACCAATAAAATTATAAATTAAAAACTGGGCATGGTGGTGAATGCTTGTAATCCCAGTACTTGGGAGGCTAAGAGGAGGGTTATATGTTCACAGCCAGACTCAGCAACTTAATGAGGCCCTGTTTCAAAATAAGAAATAAAGTAGGTTAGGGGTGTAGTTCAGAGGTAGAATGCTCCTGGATTCAATCCCCAGCATCAAAGGGGGAAAAAGAATATATTGTTACAGTTTCATCAAGTATTTTTAAGTGGCTCTGGCTTTTTTTTCCCCCCTGTGTTCAGCACTAAAGAATATAAGACAACTTGGGGCTACCATCTTGACTCAAATTAAGGCACCAGCAGTTTTCCTCACTATTGTTTTTGCACAATCAGTATAAATGTTAATGAAAGAGACAAATAACACCTTAATATGGTTATTAAAATAACAAAGAGTACTTGAGATAGTTTTGGCAATTTCGATCCACAGGAAGTATCTCAGGGTTCAAGTGTCCAAGGATAGCCAGTGGAGAACTGGTTCCTTATGGTACTAACTGCCTGCTTCTCTGAGTCAACGCTGCATCTGTGTCAAACTTTCGGGAAGGAAGGAAGATCAGCAACAGCGGGCAAGCAATTTCTGTTTAGACAAGTGATAGACAGTTAAACCCATTACTTCCATTCACATTCTTATTAGTGAGAACTGAGTCACATGACCAAATCTAGCCACTGAGGATGATGGGAAGTGTGGCCTCTAGCTCAGTCCTATGGTTAAAACTGGGTTACTATTACCAATGAAGAACACAAATGTCTAGGAAATAAGGAACTTTCTGTTACATTAATCTCATGGACCACTATTATTTAAGTTGCTATTTAATCAGCTCCTTACATATTTATTTTAGCATGTGCATGCCTTTAAAAGAACCATAAGTCATCTACATATATCTATATAGATATAGATATAGATATCTATAGATATAGATATAGATATAGATATAGATATCTATAGATATAGATATCTATAGATATAGATATAGATATAGATATAGATATAGATATAGATATAGATATAGATATATTTTTATGCCACGGATTGAACCTAGTGGCATTTTGCCTCTGAGCTACACCTCCAGCTCCTCTTTTTTTCTTCAGGTTCCATTTTTTTTTTATATTTTTTATTGGTACATTGTAATTATACATCTTTGTGAGGTGCACACTGGCAGAGGCACACATGCACACATTCGAACACATGCACACATTCGTCTCTCCTGTAACCCTTCCCCGATTCTCGCCCCCTCCCTCCTTCTCAAGTTCAGTTTAGTGACTGACTTTGATAAGTTTGTGAAAGTACATCATGTGCTTTAGGGTGTTTCCCTCTTCACCACCACTACCCCCACATCATCCTCAGTTAGGTCACCTTCTTTGTTCATCTAAGGTTTCTCCTTCTTCATCTAGAGTCCCTCTTAAGACCCACTGTCTTCCTAGCTTCTGCATATAAGGGAGAGCACACAATTTTTTACTTTTTGTGACTGACTAATCTCACTTAACATAATGTTTTCCAGTTCCATCCATTTCCCTGCAAATGACATGATTTTATTCTTCTTTATGGCTGAGTAAAATTCCATTGTGTACATATCCCATAGTTTTGTAATCCATTCATCTGTTGATGGACATCTTGGCTGGTTCATTTTTTAAACAGATTCCTGCTAAGCTGCTAAGGGCCTTGCTAAGTTGCTGAGGCTGGCCTCAAACCTGTGATTCTCCTGTCTCAGCTTCTCATATATTGGGATCACAGGTGGGTGCCACCATACCCAGTTCTTTTAAATTTACTTCAATAGTTAAGTTCTGCTGACAAATATCAATTAAAATGGTATGAACAGAAAATTGCAAATTATAATTGTAATATTAATAAAGTGGAAGCATCCTTAAAGTTCAGACTAGCTCTGAACAGGAGTTCTGGAGTGATAAGAAGAGAATGGGGGCAGCAGAGCACATTTTGCTATTATTGAGACCAGACTAAAATATACACTTTTGGTTCGTTAGAAAATGAAACCTTTTTAAAAGAAAAAATGAAATCTCAATATATTTTTACCTTGTTCTCTTCTCCCATTCAAAATGACAAACAAGGTCTCTTTATACAGGAGCTAAGTTCTTTCCCCATGTTCCTTTCTTGTAAATGTCGATAGATAAGCTCCACCTTATAATATCATTATGATACATTAAATGAGATACCTGTGTGATACACTTAACCACAGTCTACTTAACAAAAACAGCAAAACTAATTTTGCTGGTTAGGAATCAATGCTTGAGCTATTGCATTATCTCTGGTTTTCTAGTTCCAACACTACCATTCAGTGATTAAGTCAATGCACAATAGGAGTTAGCCTCTCAAATATCCCTCAGTAATTGGCTGAACAACAGAAGACTTCCTACAGGCACAATTTCCTATACCATGGTGTAGGCAACATCTCCCACTTGTGTGAGTCCTCTACTTTTATAGACATGTAGATTCACCTCCCCCAACCTAGGTATGCAGATCTCTTTTCGATCATATCAGTTAACCCACACAGCAATCTCCTCATTGGGCTGGGGTTTCGACTCATGATAGTGGCCAGTTGAGAAAGGAACAGGTAGGATGGGATCCTGCCATGTGACTCCTAACAGGATCTGGTCTCTGAGAAAGTAAACGGTCTTGTCCCCATTCATTTCCCTGTGAGAGATCTACTGTTTCTTAGATTCTTTGCTGCTAGAGAAGTGACCCAAAGCAGTCTTATTTAATCCTTATAAACACACCACCACCAACAACAACAACAACACTAAGCAGGCTCTCTGCCTTTTATTATTTTAAACAGAAGAAGTACCTATTCAATGACTTCCAAATATTGGAAAGCTTGGGGATTGGAGACAAAGTGACTTTCTCTTCAACTGCTCCATCAGTCTCTAAATTGATCAATGAGACACCTCATGTGTTGACTAGGTAAGAGGAAAGGAGCTTTTAATGAACTTGGATGCAAGGATTTGAGTCATTTTCCATTCTTACTGCTGGAAGGGGCAGAGTGCAGGAACATGCAGAGGCACAAAGGCCTGGGGTTCTGCTGGTTGCAGGGAAAATTCGGGGAAGGCACAGCAAATCCAGAGCCTCCCAGCCACACAGCACACCCTGGCACATCAAAGGAAAGACTGGAATTTGAGCGAGACAAAGGGCTAACCAGGCCCTGTGATGCTGCAAAGAAAAAGTGGGTAGTCAGGTTCATCCCTGGCTGTCTTCAAGATGAATAAACACACTATAGAGTTCTGTCAATCATGCAGTGATTCACAATGATCATTAAAAACAGGAAAAATGATGGCTTCTGGTGTGCTGCATTAAAAAAAAAAAAAAAGAAGAAAGAAAAACACTCACACCAGCTACACAAGAACTCAAAAATAAATATGTCCTCTTTCTAAAAGGGAAATACAAACGTGTAAAAGAGTGGAAAATGGCTTTCTTTTCTGACTGCATGGCCTGAGTTGGAACAGAATGCAAACTACATACAAATGCCAACATCTGCAGTGCCGTTTGGAGGTCCCTTTCCTTGTTGCCCTAGCTCCATTTGTGGGCATGATTAAAGGTTTGAAAGACAAGACAGCCACGCACCTATTCAGTAAGTTTTCAGACACAACTACTACTACCAGCCACTGCAAAGAACCCTCAGGAATCCACAAATGGGAGTGGGGCAGGTGGGCATATCCAGGACTGTTGAAGTACTAAGGGACAACAGGACACAAAATCCATTGAGCCTCCACTCCGACACCTTTCCTAAAAATGTTGGAGTATGCCAATAATAACCAAAGGATAGCGTGTTATTGTCTAAGTCACTTGCACAATAATATTTATTCATTATTCCATAATTCAGTAAATAAAAATAAATAGATTATAAAACCAAAGTTTATGAAAGCAGAAATGAAAAGTCAGAGCACATTAGAAGGCATAAATAATTTAGAAGTGTTTACTACTTCTTATATTTCTTCTGCAAAGTTTTAAGGGAGAGTCATATTTCATAATAATTACAGACCTCAGGGCTGATTTCTCTTTTTCTAATATCACCCTTTCTCCTTCTATTTTATTTGGAGGATACATCTAGCCAGTTTTTAAAGCACTGCAACAAAATTAAGGACTCTCCCCTCTACCTGGGCTGAAATTTTTCAAGCTTTCCTCTTTTTTCCCATTATTTGTTTTAAAAAGAAAACTTATTCAAATAGAATACTAAAAACAAAATTTAACAATAATTTTGAACCTATAAGATGAACATTGACATATAGCAGTTATCTATGGGTTTTTCCCCCTATAGTTATATTCTCTATCAATATGAATCCTACAATTTCTTTCCTTTCTTCTGCTCACAGGTGTTCATTTCTCTGATTAGAGATCAAAATCTTTATTTTGTTCAGCTCATTGCTGTCAAATTATCGGTACTTAGAAGCTTATAACGCACAACTCATGCAGAGAGACTGGGGAAAGTATTTCATTTTTACCCTACCTAAAATGGAGATCACATAGTTCAAATGAAGTTTTTTAATCAAGATTAGTGATTAAGTCAACATGTGATTATTTTGGATTTCAAAACTCTTTTTTCCTTTTCTTTTGAAACACTTCACAATCTGTAATTATCCTAGGTAAATTTGTGAAGCAGTTGCAATTAGTCAGATATCTCCTTTCCTGTAGGCTAGCTAGGGACTGACTGATCCATAGGGTTTACTAGCCTCCCAGGCTCCTTGCAGGAAGGCTCCTCCAGAACCAGGTCCACATACTCTTCCACTGCTGCACTCCTGCTTGGAACACAGCACCCACTTGAGGCTGGCCATTACTATTATAATCATAATTATTAGAATTAAAATACTAATACTATTCTATTTCTCCAAAGCCCAAGGCTAGACACTTTGCTAATCATAGTCAAAATCCAGACCAACTTTTCTCTGGGTGCCATCAGATTTAGTACTTTGTACCATATTCCTATTTTTATTCAAGTTAGATTCTGTTGTCTCTATAATGCCCTAAACTTAAAACTGGGAATGTCAAGTTCACCTTCAGATAGAAACACACCTTGGCAAATGTTCCAAATCTCAGGGGTTCATCAGAAGGGATAAGTGGTAGGAATCCACTCTGATCTTTAGGCTTCAGGCAACATTTGGTAGCCCTCTGTTTGACAGGCCTGCAAATGCCTATCTCAAAGCGTCACCCAGTCCATAAGGCAAAATTCATATTTCTTTGCTTTTCATTGCCCAGCACACATGACTCTTATGTGTTTTATGTTCTCTGCATGATGATAAATATCATGCCTGGCTAATATTTGCCTCTCAGTAGAATATATTAAACATGTGTAATCATTTTCTTTGACTTATTCCATATACCTCATGAATAATTAAGTCCCAATCCACAATAGGCCAGTTTTCCTTCAGACTTCAAAGGATTGTTGTATGGGTAGGAAAGAGGCAAGGCTGGTGGAAAAGATCAATCAAAAGTATCTTATCACTCAAAATATGTTTTTGCTAAGGAGAAATTCATTCTTTAGCCATGACCAGGGAAATCTTGGGCTTCAAAGTCTTTAACAAATCCTTGTCTACTTCATACCATAAATTCCACCTATACCTATTCACTCCACTGAGGCAAAGTCTCTGTGCAGTTACTTAAATTCATCCCCCTCACTAGCCAAGACTGCATCCTTCTTCTGAATGTGCATGTAGGTGGGGTTCCTATTGCCCACGGTGAAAATATACAGTTTAAGTAGCAGGGGACCAGTGTGCAACATTTATCAAATTTGAGTCTGTTTGGCTTATGCTAAAATCTGCAGTTTATGCTCTTTACTAAATATTTTGTTGAATGACTTGTTTTGTAATAGCAAAACACTAAGTGAAAATAATCATTAGAACAAGTTCTGGAGCCAGGAACAGTGATGCACAACTGTAATCCCAGCTACACTGGAGGCTGAGGTGTGAGGATAATGAGTTGGAGGTCGGCCTGGGCAACTTAGTGAAACACACCCCCATCTCAAAGATAAAAAAGAACAAGTCCTGCATACATCAGTCCGCTTCTTATTAAAAACAATGACAATAGCAAATGTTAAGCAAAGTACTGAATTTAATCCAATTACAGAGGATACTAAAACAAAACATACTTCAGAAATGTGTTGCAGATAGTCATTCAACATTAATTAGGATATATTTGGCCTTCAATAGGTCATGCTTAGTATTTAATTATCTTATGAAACTTTTGGTTCTGATTTAACTTCCCTTATTTGCTTACTATAATCCATTGTTCTTACTAAAAGAAGAAATGTGTTCAGTTCCCATGAGTAGAATTAAATTATCTCTCTTGTAAATCCCTGCCTGCCTTTGTCCCCAGGGTCACACTTTGGTAGCCGCCCCTGTAGGGATTAATGTTGGTACTTGGTTGCCAGAAAATTGGCACTGTTCTCAGACTAAAGCAAAGGCACACACATAATCTGGCATCTTCTTAGGCAAGTTTAA
Source organism: Graphiurus murinus (assembly GCA_004027655.1). Taxonomy (NCBI): domain Eukaryota; kingdom Metazoa; phylum Chordata; class Mammalia; order Rodentia; family Gliridae; genus Graphiurus; species Graphiurus murinus. The sequence goes on from PVLC010004389.1 coordinate 21,618, forward strand.
GATTGGCATAGGCTTCCGTGCATATTCCTTTTTCATACACTATTAATGCCTTCTATCTAGGTTTGTTATATAGATTAAATATTTCTGGGGCTTAGAAAATAATGCCCCAAAGTATGGCACTTTGGCATGCTGAGTATTTAAAAGGAGATGGGAGCCCTCAGAAGCAGCTTTAGAAGCAACCTCTCTGACTTTTCCTTGCCTCCTGTCTCTTTATCCTCCTGCTCCCCTGATGTGAGGCTTAGCAACTAGAATTCCTCTTTACCAAGGCCTGTCATGGACACTAGAACCCTTCCTTCCCAAAACAAGCCATAAGAACTAAAAAGGTCACTTTCACTTCTCCCTGGAAGACCCTCATTCCAGAGAGGTCCTGCTCCATACCTAGGAGAAAGGAATGCTGCACAGAAAGGCCAAGAAGAATCTAAACAGAAAAGCTTGCTGGACTTTCCCCACAGGATATTATATCATGACCCTTCTGTCCAATCACATTTATACACAGCTGTCTATTCTTCATTAAACCTAAGCATAAAAATGAAAATGTGAGCCCATCAGCTTCTGGGTCCTCGTCTTAGATGCATGCCAATAGAAACTATGAGACAGGGGATCAATTCAAACAGAAAGGATGTTTGCTGAGTTGTGCAAATCAGGAACCTGGCCCATTTTAGGACCAGAAATTTCCAAGTTCCCCAAGGTCAAAGGATTGTTGGCTTATATGGGGTTTAGGCTATCGAGGAGAAGGGGGCTCCCAAAGAGAGAAGTAAGGGACAGGTCATGGAGTGGAGCTTATCATGCATGTGTTCTAGAACATGCCCTATGCTTTGCTGGAAGTAGAGATTTTAGCATTATAAACAGGGTGGGCTGGACATCTGGCATTATTGCTCAAGCAGGTACTATTTCCTACTGTAGTAGCATGTTACCTCTTTTTCACCACCTCAATATAAAATATTTCTCCATACCATCTAGGTAGTCCCTAAGATTCCATCAACAGATAGGAGAACCTTCCACTTCACAATAGAGCCTCATGCATAATATTTGAATCCCTCTGATCCCCTTTGACTTTAAAATTCAAATATTTTACATTGCTAAATTCAGAATTTCCAAGAAAGAACATTTAATAGCAGTGGAAAGCACAAACACAGTGAGGCTGAGGGTGATGGAGTGGGGGCAATGTACCACAGATGGGATAATGGGCGAATTTAAAAATCAAAATAGAGGATAGGAACCCCAAAACAACTTTATATTCTTCAAAATTTTCAGACATTTAGGCCTGAACAGAAATATTGGTCGAATAGAAGAGAAGTACTGAAGCATAAAACTAGGTGACGTTCTTCTTTGTAAGGTGTAGTTTTTATTAAATATAGTTTTATCTAGTAGTCTACTCTCTAGGGACAAATGGATGAAAGAGACATCACTTCCATGAACACTCCGTGGAGAGAGTGCAATTGTACCCAGAGAGCAAATGCCCTTGGTTAATATCAGTCAACAAGAGCCAACAGAAATGAAGGATTATGAACACCTTCCCTTAAAGAGGCCCCTGGGCTATCCCACAGCCTCCCGGGTGGGTGACTAATGGAAAGCAAGGAAGTAATTTTCTCTCTGCTATAGTCAAGCAGAAGCCCAGGCTTGAGAAGGGCAGGTGGGGCTTGCCTGCCACAACTTGTTCTTCCATAACAGTTAGTAAGAACAAAGAATTTACCTAAATGTCCCTTTTCCCTTTCCATTGCACTAAATTCCTCATTACTAAAGCAATCTTCATTGAGCCACCCACAAATGTGAGAACCATTTAGCAGATAGTCCAACCTTAGTATAGTATGCCACAAGGAGGGTCTTTTATCAATACATTTTAAAGTCCCAAATAAGATCAATGCAATCAATGTCCAATTAATATTTTGGTAACAGTCCCAAGCTTATCTTTGGTTTCTAATACCTTTGCACTTTCTTCATAGCTCGTTTTTTCACTCCCATAAAAATATAATATCAGGGTGTGAGACAAGGAAATATATCTCCATATATGTAAAATCCAAACCTTAGTTATTTGTATTTCACTCCCTCCAAAAAAAAAGAAAAGAAAAGAAACTTCTAAATATCCATACAGTGAAAAGGATACCTTCCTCTTCCTTCAACGTACAGAATCAGAGATGAAGCAGAGCTGGGAAATGAATGCCACTCTGGTGAAGTCCCAGGAGACAAGATGTGAAACAGTGGCCTGTTAAGGCCTGAGGGCAGAGTGTAGGGCCTTCAAAATACAGGTGAACATCTTAGAGAAACAAACTGAATTTGCCTCAGGAGGTCCCAGTGACTAAGCAATAATACCGTAACCTCAAATTTCTGAGCTCAAAAAAATTGGACTGTCATGTGGTTACAATTTCTCTAGTTTTACATGTAAATAAACTGAGGTTCAGGGGAAAGGCATGGTTTACTTAGAGTCACATAAAGGCTAGTAAATACTGGAAAAAATTTCAACTTGGACCTGACTGGCTGAGAAGTTATGCATATTCTATCACACCATGTTACCAAAGATCAGAAATGGCTTATCAAATTGAACTTACTTTGGGTCATAGACAGTCTACCATACATTCATTATCCTATATTTTACAGCATTCACCAAGTTTGGTAAAACTGGACATGGATTGAGAAGAAATGTTTCTTAAAAGGTGGTTGTAAATAAAAAGGTATACAGCATTTATCTTGTATGTTGACAGACTACAACATAGATCCTCACTGATTTGTAAATTTGATGTCATTCTTAAGAAACAATATGAAAATATGATATCCTCTGTTTTTCCACACTGTTGACTTTATTCCTAGTCCTAGTCCTAAGTGTTCCAGCACTAGACGAGGGTTAGGACCTGATAATAAGCCAAGCACAGGAAGGAAGGTCATCATTTTGTTGTAATTTTTATTTTGTTTTGTACTGGGGATTGAACCTCTGAGCTACAACCCCAGCTCTCTTTCTTTTAATCCCCCTAAATTGCTGAGACTGGCCTCTAACCTGCAATCCTCCATCTCAGCTTCCCAAGTACTGAGATTACAGGCTTGAGCCACCATGCTTGGCTAGTTGTGACTTTTTAATATTCTAGTTTCAGTGGTGCTAAGTACAGAGCTGGGCTGGGACTGGAAAGACAGGAAGGACCACCAGGTTTTTCAAATCAAGAAGCAACAATGCTCCTTTTCACACAGTGAGATTCCAGAGCCTCTGTGATTGGATTAGAGAATTTAAACATTAATACAGCCTTTTTTCTTCTCTCTCTGTCTCTGTCTCTCTTTTTAACAGTATGCTCATCTGTTGGCCTCATGTGCAGGCAGCTGCACTAGAGCCTGAATATCAACATTCTTAGTGTCAGGGGGTTGTGAAATTTTGCCTTTGTGACAAGGAGTCTTCAGGGCCATAATTAACAGAGTAGGGAATTTCAACCCAAATATTATAACTTCTTTAAAACTTTGCCCATCTGCTAGCCTTATGGCCTCTATTGAGCTTGAGTCCTGAAAGCATCATGCCAAAAAAAAAAAAAAAAAAAAAAAAATCACAATCCTTACTTTTAATTTCAATACTTTTGGGGAGAAAAATCAGATGTTGGAAAGAATGGTATGGATGGGGGTAGACGCTATTCATGGTTTATAAAAAAAAAAGTCAGAGGAACTAGTATAATTGGACTTCCATTCCATTCTGCTTTTTAAACTTTTGCCAGTAGCAGTGGGATTATAAATTTGGAAAGTACTGGCTTAAAGTTATATAATTAGCAAAGCTTATACTTTGTGTTGTTTGCTTCTCCCTTTTCTCCTCCTTCACTTCATTCCTTTCCTGCCTTTCCCCAAATTTGAAAAGCAATCGTATTTCCTTATATAATAATAGGGGTAAGCCTCATACTGATACTTCTTGTGGCCAAAGTTGGAGAAAGTTCCAACAAAGTGACAGAAGCACAAACTCTAGTCATGTCACATGGGTACCCTTCTAGTCTTTTTCTTTTTTAAAAAATATCTGTAGATCTAACTTTTTCCAAACTTGAGATCATGCTAGAAGCATTTATTCAGCATCTATGCCAGGGACTAATGCTATAAAGATGAATAGGACATAGTCTCTGACCTCTGGGAAATCCACACAATGCTTAAACGGGTCATTTATTAAGGGTTGAATGCTACAATTGAGGGGGACTCGGAGTTCTACAAAGGAAAGAGCACCGGAGTGGGCAGTAGCTTCCTGGAAGCTTCTGAGTTGGCAGACTAAGCTTCCTGGAGGAGGTGCCAGAAAGAATTGGTTAGGTAACAAAAGGCGAAAAGGGCATTCCAATTGAAGGAACAAAATGATCACAAGGTAATGGTGTAGGAGTAACTGTTCAAAATTGCCAGAGCAAGGAATTCCAATTTGGAGGCTCCAAGACTGAGCAGAAGACACATTAGGAAGGGCCTAGACAACTGCTACACAGTTTAGATTTTATCCTTTAGAAAACCAAAGCATTTTCCTAGGCATTAAGTTGCCATTTAGATAGATGATACTGAAAGCAGTGTGGAGTTTGGATTTGAGAGAGACCACTCTGGAAGACCAGTCAGGAGGGTAGCCTTAGCCCATTGTTGCAGAAAATACAGACAAGGGAATGAGATCCAAGCCATCTGTGGTTAAGTTAACTGGACTTGGCGATTATTGCTTGCATGTAGGAGTTGCAGGAGAAAGTTATGTAGATTGCCACCATGAGCGAGGCAGTAATTATCTAATTCATTTAGACAAGACAGGAAGTAGAGCTCGTCCTGTTGTAGTGAGGTGAGGCAAAAGCCAAGTGCAGGCTTCTACACTCCATGTGTAAGGTATAATATATACATGGCCAGAGATACAACTTAAGTTCAGACAGGGGCTGAAGGAAAGAGATGCAAATATAGAATTTATCTGCACAGGAGTAAAAACCATGGAAGCAGATAAAAAGAACTATAGAGTGTCTACCAAGAGAGAAGAGTTGCAAGCAATGAATTCTAGGCTCCATGTGTCTGTAGCCCACACGATGTCTAACATTGTGGTTAATGACTTGAGACTCTTGCTAAATATCTATTTAGACATAACACAGGAGGCTCCCAGTCAAAATAAAAGTGATAATTTGTGAATCGATTTTTCCTAAAAGGTTATTCCTCGTGGGTTGAGTGATTAAGTAATTCTTTTATTTAACAAATCTCTACTAAGCACTATAAAGCAAGTATGTCAACTCGAGACACAATGGTAGGGATGACATGGCTGTTAACATATTGATACATTGCTTATCTCATAGTTTAAACAGAGATTCCCAACTAGGGTGATGCTGCGTCCCAAAAGATGTTTGAAAATATTTGGAAATATTTTCATTTGTCATAACAGAGGGGAAGTGATAATAGCATCTCGTGGTTAGAAGGCACAGGTAAACATTCTAGCTTAGGATAGTTCCCTAATAAAAAAGAATTATTGGTCCCCAAAATGTCAATAGTGCCCGGGGTTGAGAAACCCTGGTATGTAGTCAAGATTATGAGCCCCCAGGAGCTTCCTCATTCTTCTTCAGCCTCTCTTTCTCTAACTCCTTCTCATATCCAGCAACCAAAGGGTTAATATCTGTTCCAAAATATTTAGAAGATATGGCCTCTTTCTTTAATGAATTTACTTTGATCATCTCAATGATGAATCCAATTGAAACTACCTTCTTTAAGAGAGATAAAATGTTCTACTGTATAATATTTATCACTAGAAAAATAAAGACTTGATTCATTAGTTTTTTTGTGAGTTGGAAAAATATATGTCAAAAGCAAGTATAGCACAAGACAAAATTAGCAACTCGATTATTGCAAACATAAAAGAAAATCTGGAAAAATCTCTGGGAATTGTCAAAAAAAATGATCAGAACTTAATTCAAAAGTACATTAAGGTTTAAAAACATGCTTGTAATCCCAATATTTGGGAGGCTAAGACACGAGGATCACAGGTTGAGACCAGCCTCAGCAACTTAGCAAAACTCTCAGCAACCCAGTGAGACCATGTTTCCAAAAAACAAAAATAAAATGGGCTGGGTGTGTAGCTTGGAGGTAAAATGCTCTTGGGTTTAAGCCTTAGTACCACTAAATAAACAAATAAATAAAATAAAATAAAAATAAAAATTTAAACAATATTCAAAAATATTTTAATATAGCAGGTAACATTAGGAAAATATCATTCCTTACACAGTTGTTGAGCCAATAGTTTTCTACTCTTAAATTGTATATACATTTTATTAAATGTGAGGTACTAATACTATTTGGATAAGTTGTACAATATTTTAAGAGCTTTATATGAACACTTTAAAAAATGGAGTATCCCAAGGAAATTACAGAGCAAATGAAGTCTGTTTTGTACATGTTTTTTTCTTTCAAAACGTCTTCACATATTGACATGGTTAGTTACTAAAGATAAACATAAAATATTAATCAGCCACCTACAGTGTTGCTTTCTGTTCAGTGCTACTGGGAATTAGACAACCAAGTTATGCTTATTAAAATGCACTGTAAATTAGAAAAACAGTTTTGTAAAGGCTTATAATTTTCATGGTCATACAACTTAAAGCAGGGCAACATGCCTTTTAATTTAACAGCCCTCAAAGTTCCCCTCCATTTCACTGAAGCATTCAAACCTAAATAGGTGACATTAGTGGGAAAGAAGTTTTCCCCAAAGGGTATCTTTTTAGCCAATAATGTTAGTATTGTAACTATACACTGCTGGAAAAATAGAAAAATGTATGAGTGAGTTCTGCCCCAAAGTATATATTTTTCTTATTTGTAACCACAATCATTATTTTTAAGCAGGCAATTCTCTCTCTCTCTCTCTCTCTCTCTCTCTTGCACACGCACACACACACACACACACACACACACACACACACACACAAAGTTTCGTTCATCTCTCACTAAGATTTAAGCCAGTGTCCTAGTACAATGGCGTATGACCCAGCTACTGGAGAGGCTGCCACAGGAGGATTGTGAGTTCGAGGCCAGCTTAGGCAATTTAGTGACGCCTTGTCTCAAAATAAAAAAAATATATAAAAGGGATGGGAGTGTAGCTCTGTGGTAGAATGCCCCTGGGTTCAACCCGCAGTATTGTGTGTGCACACACACACACACACACACACACACACTCACGGTTTAAACCACTACATGAAAGTGTCATTCAGTAATTGACATAAAATCAAATAAGATAACATAATCAAAATGCTTTTAAAAGTATGAAGTGGGTACTGGGGGATGAATCTCAGTGTAGAGCTCTTGCCCAGCATGTGGGAACCCAGGTTCAATCTCCAGTACTGCAGAGAGAGAGAGAGAGAGAGGGAGAAAGAGAGAAAGAGAGAGGAAGTGTAAAACGAAAAATAAGCATCATTACTCTCATTATCACTGAGGAAACTAGACCCCTTAAGAAAGCAGTGGCAGTGGTCTGGTAGGGCATAAGAAAAACCACAGCAAATCACGTATTTATTGCCACAATATTACATGATTTATTAAACTTACCTACTTTTTTTCTAAAGGAGCATATATTCATATGTTTTAATTCAATGTTTTAGCTTTAATTCAATGTTTTCTAAGTACCTGTATTATATGTAGAGTTTGGTGTTATGCACCACACACAGTTTGGCATTTTTAACTTTCTCATGGATGCCAAGATGTTTATTATAGGATCAAAACACATTCTGGTTGGGAGGCTGAGAGAGGAAGATCTGGGTTCATGGCCAGCCTCAGCTACTTAGTGAGGCCCTCTGATACTTTAGTGAGACCCTGTTCAAAATAAAAAGAATAAAAAAATCGGGCTGCGGGTGTAGCTTGGAGGTAGAATGCCCCTGGTATCTACTGGTATCCATCCCTAGTATCACAAAAAAAAAAAAAAAAAAAAAAAAAAAAAAAAAAAAAAAAAAAAAAAAAAAAAAAAAAAAAAAAAAAATTCTGAGCCAGGCACAGTGACACATGCCTGTAATCCCAGTACATGGAGGCAGAAACAGGAGGATCCAAGCAAGTCTCAGCAATTTAGCAAGATCATGTTTCAAAATAAAGAACAAAAAAAGCTGGGGGTATAGCTTAGAGGTAGAATGTCCCTTAGTTTAACTCCTAGTACCAAAAATAAAATAAATCAAAATGCATTCTGTGTGGTCTGACAGGGCAATGGACTTAGAAAACAGTTATGTAATGGGCTCTGTCGTGACACACCTAGATAGAAATGACTAATTCCATCTAGATAGTTCTTGGGCCATACTAGAAATTCAAATTTCCTTGGAATCAAGGGATCTGTAATGGCTGCTAACTAAATATTTGTTAGATGAATGAATTTGACCTTTTAAATGTTATATTCCATTTATTATATGATATCTCATACTTAAAACATAACATTAATTCATCTAATTCTCTTGAAAGTTTAGGAGACTAACTTTTATATACACACTCACATGTGCATGCACATGCACAAACCCAGATGAAAAGAAATCAATTTGTAGAAATACTCTTATATTTTACAAATGATAGTTTGTACTAAGATGCAAAATTTTCATAATCTTTAGAGAAACCAAATTTTTCTAATGTTTCAGAGTTTCAACAGACTTCAAATATGTAATCCTTTGAGCCTCCAATCCTAAAAATAACACCTATAGCACACATGAAATGTTAATGGCTGGATATTTATTTCCATGAGAATAGGAATTGGAACATACCTAAACTTTATGTCCAACATTTTTTGAGAATCTACTTCATCAGATCATTCATTCAGTCTCCCTCTTATTCTTGACTTCAGCATCTGTCAAGTATGAATAATAAAATTACATGTGTCATAAAGTAAATGTTAGACATAAATTAAGTAGTGCATTGAAAGGAGTGACTGACTACAATTTTATTCATAGACAAATAGGATATTAAAGTGAAATGGCTCTCAGATATCTATTCCCTCTTCTGTTTAGAAATGAGAATACTAAGATCCAGAGAAGGTAACCTTAAGAAAGTCACACAGCTTGTCAGTGGCAGATCCAAAATCAAAACCTGGGTCTCGGGACATCTAGCTCAGCTCTATTTTTATATAATCTCAAGAGTATACAAGCTAAATGAACTTTGGAATAGTTAATAGTAAATTTTCTGTCATTAAACATACCATAAATTTCCATCCTCAAACTATGCACTCTTGAAAAATATTTCTCTTTTTGGACTGTAATGCAAGACCTCAGCAGTGATTAACTTGATTTATTTTCTGGATTAGTTGCTATAGATGCTTTCTAAAATGTTTTCTTTCCACAAGTTTTCTCATGAAAACTAAATATTAATTCTCATTCATCTTTCCTTATATATTAGGAGGAATTTTACTAGAACTATAAACAGTAACATCAAGCTGGTTCTCCTATATCCTCAATTCTTCTGCACTGTTTGATGGTTGTAGAGATTTGAGCCCTTGAGAATACTCTGGGAGTGGTGAAGCAACTGTGAGCAGTATGGGTAGAGTCTGGGGTAGGGTTGTTGTACCAGCTTCGCTACACTTGCATCTCCTTCATTCCAAGGTCTTCTCTACCTAGAAGATTCCACTGGGGAGCATATTCTGTTGCCTTCAAAAGAACTTGTTCATGTACTTTAATTTTTAACCTTTGTATTAGTCAGCTTTCCATCACTATAATGAAATATGTAAGGCAATTAACTTACAAAGAGAAAAGGGTTATTTTGTCTCATGGTTCTGGAGGTTCCATTCCAAGATCTACTTGCCTCATTCTCTGGGTCTCTGGTGAAAGCCCATCACAGTAGTCTAGAATGACAGAAAAATCACTCAACTCATAAACCAGGAAGCAAAAAGAGATTAGGAAGCAACCAGAGTTCCACAATTCCCTTCCAGAACACACTCCCAGATGATGTTAGGACCTCCCAAAGATCCACAGCACCTCCTGGTAGCCCCACCCTGTCCTTAACAAATAGACTTTTGGGGGATATTCGACATTCAAACTATCACAAACTTGTGTTATAAACATTTGAAGTATCAATGAAAGTGAAGATTATAGTATAATGAATGGTATACCTTCCCACCTGACTTCAACAAACTAAGCAATATTTTGTCTATATTTTCTGGTCTATTCCTCCCTACTTTTTTTGCCATCTTCTGGATTCTTAAAAGCAAATAATTTCATTTTTCCATAAATTCTTTGGTATGTATTTTTAGCAAAGAAGAATGAAAAAAAAAATAATGTCATTATCACACTTAATGAAATTAGCAACAAACCTAATATCATCTAACACCCAATTTGTGTTCAATTTCCCTAAAAAATTTTTTCTTTGAGGTGCTAGGAATAAAACCCAGGGTTTAACATATGCTAAGCATGCACTCTATCATTGAGCTAAAACCCTAATCCTTAAATGTGTACCTTTTGGAGGGTAGTGTTGGTACTGGGGATTGAACTCTTGAGCCCAGGGGCATTCTACCTCTGAGCTATACCCCTAGTCCTATTTTTTTTTATTTTTTATTTGAAACTAGGGTCTCATTAAGTTGTGGAGTGTCTCACTAAGTTGTTGAGGCTGTCCTCAAACCTGCAATCCTCCTGTCTCACCCTCCCAAGTACTGGGATTACAGGCATGTGCCACCTTGTCCAGTTCTTAAATGTGTATTTTAAAATTGGTTTGTTTGAATCAAAATCTAAGCAAGATCCTAAAACTGTGTTCAGTGAATGTTTTCTAACTCTCTTTAAATATTTGTTTTCTTCCTTACCCACTCCCATTTTTTCCTATGGAGTTTTGTTGTTTTTGTTGAAAACTGAGTTATTTTGTCTTCCAAGATTGTCCTTATTTTGCAGAATTGCTTTTTCAGGGTTTCAATTAATATAGTCTTTAATCTCTTGTATTTCTAATAAACGGGTAAGTCAAGATGTTTAATTAGATTCAGATTCAATTTTCAAGGACTAATCCTTCATAAGAAGTACTTACTATCTGGCCGTCTATCCCACTTTTAGTGATAAGATTCCTCAGTGAAGTTGACATAGGTGGCTCACACCTATAAAACCTATAAATCCAGATCCTCAGGAGACTAAGGTAGGAGGATCACAAGTTCAAGGCCAGCCTGGGCAACTTAGGAAGACCCTGTTTCAAAAATTGTTTTAAAGGCTGAGATGTAGCTTGGTGGCATAGCATTTACCTAGCATTTGCCAGTCCTTAGGTTGAATTCCAAATATTGCAAAAGAAAAAAAAATCATCGAGCCGGGCGTGGTGGCGCACGCTTGTAATCCCAGCATTCGGGAGGCTGAGACCGGAGGATCTGGGTTCGCGGCCAGCCTCAGCTACCTAGTGAGGCACTCCGCAACTTAGTGAGACTCGGTTTCAAAATAAAGAATAAAAAAAAATAGGGCTGGGGGTATAGCTCGGAGGTAGAATGCCCCTGAGTTCAATTCCCAGTACCGCAAAAAAAAAAAAAAAAAAAAAAGAAAAAAAAATCATCAGTGAGTTCAAGTGTTACCAGACTACTCATAAAGATTTTTCCCTCAACCTTTTAGCTAATGGTTTTAAGAGACTTTGATTATCAATCACCACTTTATTACAGCTTGCAAAATTAAAATTCTCCAATTCAACTTTCGGGAAGATGGCGTCGGAGTGAGACACTGCTCAATAGGCGCTGTGAGCTCGATTCAAATCAGCCATAGAGGCAGCTTCTTGACGGAAGAAAAAAAGCAACAAATAGGTGAACTATGCTACAAAAACTGAAATACAGCTGATCAGAATCTGGAAGGCCGACCAGGGAGAGCAAAGAAGCCTGCGCGGCCACGACGCCACGCCACTGAGTAGAGGCCGCAATTGAGTCAGCCCCCGGAGTGGGGTCTACTGAAAAAGAAATATATAATAACCTTCTGAATTCCCAGCGACCAGAGGTGGAGTGAGGGACTCCTGAATTCCTCATCCTAGCCAGGTGGCATATTGAGGCACCTTCGACAGTGACCGGAATATGTGGTACAACCAGCTTAAGCCTGCTCTGGGCCATCCCAACACACCTCTCCCTACAGAGCCAGCACAGAGACCAACTGCACTGTAGAGATTGAATCAAAACTGCCGCAGGAACAGTTTCTTGACAGAAGGAAAAAGAAGCAAAGCAGCATAAAAGTGAGTAAAGCAACAGGGGCAGTTGGTCGGAATCCAGAGAGCAGACTAGGGATAACGGGGGAGCCGGCACGTGCTCAGCAGTAGCAGCCACCATTTTGTCTGGTGCCCACAGCAGCAGAAATCTACCCAAAAGATCTGCAGAGGCCAAATCAGGTCTGTTCTTACAAGCTTGCAGGGATTTTTATTTTGTTTCTTGCTGTTGTTTTTTGCTTTCTGAGTTGTTTGTGTTTTGTTTGTTTCGTTTTTACTCTGTTTCACTTTGCATTGCTTTGATTTATCTATGTTTGTTCAGAGGATTAGTTGCTTTGTTAGTTTTGCTAGACCCTAGAAGTCAACACCTGAAACCCACCAAACACACCAATAGAACAGGCAGAAGAAGTACCAGAGTAATTGCAACTCAGTACAAGATACCATTCACAGAGAGAAAATAAAAATAAGAAACCTATGAATTCAGAGAAAGTGTGCAAGAGCAGCAAAGATATAAATTTAAGAACAGGGAAACCATGGGAAGGAAAAATACCAAAGAAACAATGAGTCAACACAACCCCACAATAACAGAACTCAGTGACACTGAATGGCAGAGCTTACCAGAGGAACAATTCAGATCTTTAATAATAGAAACGTTACAAAACTTCCAGAAAGAATGCAGAGCTGGAAAGAAATAAAGGAACAAATAAACAAAGACTCTGACACCCGGAGCAGGAATCATAGAGAAGCCTTGAGGGAAGTGAAGGATGTGAAAGATGCAATAATAGAAGTGAAGGATCAATACAAACAATAAACAATAGATTCAACCACATGGAAAACAGAATATCACTCCTAGAAGATGACCATTCCAAAAATGAATCCATTATACATGATCTAGAAAAAAAATTCGACAGTATGAATCCAACATCGATGAGATCTGGGTCAATTTTAAAAGAGCTAACCTAAGAATAATAGGCATGGAAGAGGGATTAGAAGTTGAAACTAATGGAATAAACAACATTTTCAAAGAAGTAATATCAGAGGATTTTCCAAATATAGAAAGAGAAGTTGACACACAGGTGCAGGAAACATATAGAACCCCCCTAGACAAGACCAAAGAAGAGGTTCACCACGCCACATAATAATCAAGATGACTAATATAGAGGCTAAGGAAAGAATTCTAAAGGCAACAAAAGTAAAAGACCAAGTGACATTTAGAGGCAAACCAATTAGAATCACTCCAGACCTTCCAAACCAAGTCATGAAAGCCAAGAGGGGCTGGAGTAACATATTCCAAACTCGGAAAGAAAATAACTTGCAGCCAAGATTCTCATAGCCAGCAAAACTCTCTCTCAAAATTGACAGAGATATAAAAACCTTCCATGACAAACAGAAACTGAAAGTATTTATGTCTTCCAAACCAGCACTAGAGAAAATACTCAAAGAGATTAACTACAAAGAAGAACTAACAAGTAAACGTCAGAACCAGAGAAACAATAATTTCCAGGAAGAAATCAACTAAGCAAAGAAGAACAAACACTACCGCAAACAGAATCAAAACTCAAAATGTTAGGAATTAAAAATCATCTCTCAATAATCATGCTGAATATAAATGGTCTCAACTCTCCAATAAAAAGGCAAAAGGTGGCAAAATGGATTAAAACCCAGAATCCATCTACATGCTGCCTGCAAGAAACACACCTTACAAGCAAAAATTCCCACAAACTAAGGGTGAAGAGCTAGAGTAAGGTAATTTATGCCAATGGAACTCGAAAACAAGTAGGAGTAGCAACTACAATATCAGATAAATTAGATTTCAAGCCTAAGCTCATCAAAAGAGACAAGCAAGGTCACCTTTTACTAGAAAAAGGAACAATCCAGCAAGAGGAAATAAAAATCATCAACATCTATGCCTCAAACATAGGTGCAGCCACTTTCATAAAACAAACTCTGCATGATATAAAGTCACACATAGATCCCAATACACTAACACTAGTAAACTTCAATACTCCTCTCACATCACTAGACCAATGTTCTAAAAAAAAGGTCAGTAAAGATGCTTTGGACTTAAATAATACCATAAACCAAATGGACCTGTTAGACACATACAGAATATTTCACCCAACTACAGCTGAATTCACATTTTTCTCAGCAGTGCATGGAACCTTCTCCAAAATAGACCACATTCTGGGCCACAAAGAGAGCACTGGCAAACTCAAAAAATGTAACATAATTCCCTGCATCTTTTCAGACCACAGTGGAGTGAAACTAGAAATCAACTCTAAGAAGATCCAGAGTAACCATGTAAACACATGGAGACTGAACATCACATTGCTGAAGGAGGAATGGGTCATAGAAGAAGTAAGGAGAGAAATTAAAAAATACCTAGAAACCAACGAAAACAGAGACACAACTTATCAAAACCTCTGGGACACCTTAAAGGAAGTACTAAGAGGAAAATTTATAGCACTGAATGCCCATATAAGAAGAATGGAAACTCACCAAATAAATAACCTAATAACACAGCTCAAAGCCCTTGAAAAACAAGGACAGTCTAACCCCAAAGCTAGTAGAAGACAGGAAATTATGAAATACAGAGCAGAATTAATGAAATAGAGAATAAAAGAACAATACAGAAAATCAACAAAACCAAAAGCTGGTTTCCTGAAAAAATAAACAAGATAGATAAACCATTGGCTAACCTAACCAAAGGAAAGAAAGAATCAACACAAACTACCAAAATAAGAGATGAAAAAGGTGATATTACCACCGACAGTACAGAAATACAGAGGATCATCAGAAACTATTTTGAAAAACTATACTCCAACAACATGGAAAATCTAGAAGAAATCGACAGATTTTTAGATACATACAACGTTGCTAAATTGAGTCAAGAAGATATAGAAAATTTAAATCAACCAATAAAAATCAAAGAAATGGAAACAGCAATAAATAGTTTACCATCAAGCAAAAGCCCAGGGCCAGATGGTTTTCCAAGTGAATTTTATAAAACATTTATGGAAGAGCTAACCCCAATACTCCTCAAGCTATTCTGTGAAATAGAAAGAAACGGGACCCTTCCAAACACCTTCTATGAAGCCAACGTCACACTAATACCAAAGCCAAATAAAGACAGTTCAAGAAAATAAAACTATAGGCCTATATCATTGATGAACTTAGATGCAAAACTACTAAACAAAATACTAGCAATGCGCACTCAAAACCACATCAAGAAAATTATACACCATGACCAAGTTGGGTTCATCCCAGGGATGCAAGGCTGGTTCAACATACAAAAAACAATCCATGTAATTCATCACATAAACAGACTTAAAGACAAAAATCACATGATCATCTCAATTGATGCTGACAAAGCATTTGACAAGATACAACACCCATTCATGCTAAAAGCACTGCAGAGAATCGGAATAGAAGGAACATTCCTCAAAATCATAGAGGCAATATACAAAAGGCCTACAGCCAATATCATATTAAATGGAGAAAAACTGCAAGAGTTCCCACTAACAACAGGAACAAGACAAGATGTCCATTATCACCTCTTCTGTTCAACATAGCACTTGACACTCTAGCCAGAGCAATAAAGCAAGAGAAGGAAATCAAAGGGGTAAAAATAGTGAAAAAAGAACTAAAACTATCCCTCTTTGCAGACGACATGATACTATACCTAGAAGACCTAACAAAGTCAGCCAAAAAACTTATAGAACTGATCAACAAATTCAGCAAACTGTCTGGATACAAAATCAATCTTCAAAAATCAGAAGCTCTCCTGTATGCCAACCATAAAACCACTGAAAATGAAATCCAGAAAACAATTCCACTCACAATAGCACCCCAAAAAAGAAAATACTTAGGGATAAACCTAACCAAACAGGTAAAAGACCTCTATAAGGAAAACTACAAAAAGCTGAAAAAAGAAATCGATGAAGACCTTAGAAGATAGAAAATTCTACCATGCTCTTGGATAGGCAGAATATATAGCATCAAAATGGCCATCCTCCCAAAGCTGATCTACAGATTCAATGCAATACCCATGAAATTACCAAGGTCACTCCTCTCAGACATAGAAAAATCAGTCCTTAAATTCATTTGGAACAACAAAAAGCCCAGGATAGCCAAAGTAGTTCTTAGCAACAAGAAACATGCAGGAGGTATCACAATACCTGACTTCAAACTCTATTACAAAGCTACAGTAATAAAAACAGTATGGTATTGGCACAAAAACAGACATATATACCAATGGAGCAGAATAGAAGACTCAGAAACAGATCCATGTGCTTATAGTCAACTGATTTTTGACAAAGGAGCCAAAAACATACACTGGAAAAAAGATAGCCTCTTTATCAAATGGTGTTGGCAAAACTGGTTAACCATATGCAGGAAAATGGAAATAAACCCCACTTTCTCACCTTGCACAAGAGTCAACTCAAGGTGGATTAAAGACCTGGAAGTCAGGGCAGAGACCTTGCAGCTACTTGAAGAGGGCATAGGTCCAACACTTCAACACACAGGCACAGGTAAATACTTTCTCAACAAGATCCCAAAAGCACAAACAATTCAAAGGAAGATCAATACATGGGGTTGCATTAAACTGAAGAGCTTCTGTACAGCAAAGGAAAACTATCAAGAACCTCAATAGAGAGCCCACAGAGTGGGAGAAAATTTTTGCCAGTTACTCTTCTGATAGAGGACTAATATCTAGGATATACAGAACACTCAAGAAACTCACAGCTAAGAAAACAAATAACCCAATCAAAAAATGGGCAAAGGATCTAAATAGACACTTCACAAAGAAGAAATACAAATGGCCAATAAATTTATGAGGAAATGTTCAACATCATTAGCAATCAGAGAGATGCAAATCAAAACTACCTTGAGATTTCACCCAACTCCAATCAGAATGGAATCACCAAGAACACAAACAACAAATGCTAGGGAGGGTGTGGAGAAGTGGGAACCCTAATACATTGTTGGTGGGATTGCAAATCACTGCAACCACTTTGGAAAACAATATGGAGGATCCTCAGATGAATGGGAATGAACCTACCATATGATCCAGCAATACCACTTCTGGGTATCTACCCAAAAGAATGGAAACAAAACTATCAGACCAACCCATGTGTATCTATGTATATAGCTGCACAGTTTACAATTGCCAAACTATGGAAGCAGCCAAGATGTCCATCATCAGATGAATGGATTACAAAACTATGAGATATGTACACAATGGAATTTTACTCATTCATAAAGAAGAACAAAATCATGTTATTTGCAGGGAAATGGATGCAACTGAAAAACATTGTTAAGTGAGATTAGTCAGTCACAAAAAGTTAAGAATCAAATGCTCTCCCTAATATGTGGAAGCTAGGGAGAAAATGGGACATAAGAGGGACTCCAGATGAAGAAGTATCCTTAGGTGAACAAAGAATTTGACTTAAAGGAAGGTGATATGGGGAAGGGGACACCCTAATGAGCATGATGTACTTTCATGAGCACATCAAAGTCAATCACTAAACTGACCTTAAGAAGGAGGGAGGAGGAGGGAGTGGGGCAGGAATTGGGGAAGGGTTAAATGAGAAATGTGTGCATGTATGCCTTTACCTATACTAGCTTGTACCTAACAAAGATATGTGATTACAATGCACCAATCAAAAAAAGGATTTGTTAAAGTTACACCAGGAGATTTTTGATCTACGTAATGCGGAGCCCATTTCTATTTATGTGGCAGAAACGGCTAAGACATTTGTAGATTGGCTTCAAGCCTTGGTCACTACCTGGCCCTCGTTTACCTCCTTGCTGGGAGGAGTTATCGCAGCAACAGCAATAGTCATTCTAGGCTTATGCACTCTACTACTCGTTGTACGCCTTGTGATCAATGCCTTTGTTAGTATACAAGCAGATTCACATGGAATAAAAATGCAAGCACTGCCTCGCACAGGGCCTGGTAGTCAATGACAGGTTCCATTTTCTCAGGGCAATATCAACCTAAGACAGGGCTCGTTGAATGACTCATCAAGACCCCATGATGGGTAAGATTAAGCACCTGGTAGGAAATGACCTAAGACAGGCACAGTCCTTCATGCATTTTAACTTAAAAATGGGGGAGTTGTGTGAGCCCAGCTGGGCTCTTTCCCTCCTGGCAGTTGCTATCTGCATATATGAGTAATTATACTGACTCTTCTGCTATGGCTACTTTGGCATCTTGAAATCTGATGATTGCTCCTAGGATGCATAGATGAAAGACCCTCCTATTTCTTATAAAGTAAATATATGACTCTAAAGGTTTATTTTTTTATGACTCTAGAAAATTTGCTTGACCAGGCTATGTTAAGAATATGGGCAATACGTGGAAAACGAAGAAGTGGTGCTAATTGTGCTCTGACAATGATTGATATGTTGTAAATGTATATGTAACCCTGTTGTACTCAAGAAATGTATAAAAAATCCGTGCTGAACAATAAAAATTAAAAAAATTCTCCAATTCTATAATTTCTTCTGCATTTACAAGCTGATATGTTGCAATCCACTACATTCTTTCTTTTGTTTCTGAAAATACCCTATCTTTGGCCAACAAAAGTTCTCAAGTTGGTACTTTGTCATCTTAAAAAGACCCAAGTTTGGCAGCCTCCTTGCTTTCTGGCACAATAATTTGACCCAGAATCATGTTATATGTAATGTACAGTGCAGACATGTTGTACCAGACCTAGTTTATATGCCTCTCTGGATTTGCTTGGCCATTGGTTTTTTTCTCCATGTAACAGAAGACCCCCCCCCCCAACAAGGCCAACTGGCATTAACCACAGCCACAGAGAGGTTTGGTTAAGAAAGACTCATTAGGTTTCATCACCACCTTTGATGGGAGCCAGTTGTGTTTTGTAGCACACTCCTCCTGGGTAGTGAGGCTCACTGAAGCAGCTGCTTTCAGTCCTCTGTGCTGCTTAGGGCAGGAGCCATAGCACCTCAACTGCATGTCTCTAATCCCACCTCTAGGCTTTCAGGTCATTATTAAGTTGCACCTTCTTGCCTAACTACCCTCCAGGCAGCAGGCTGCAGGCTGCAGGCTGCAGGCTACAGGGAAGAGTGCCATAACCTGTTTCTGCTCACCAGTTTGCCTTGCACACTGTGACTCTATTACACTGCCTAGAGGGCCTCAGGAAGAGAAGCAGGAAGTAAGGCAAACTGACCAGTGGGAGAAGGGAGATGAGAAGGAGTTGGAACATTCTTTGCCCTTTCCTCTTGTTGACATTGTTCCAGGATGTAACCTCTCTGATAGTATCTTTCATGAGCAGGTAGCCAGCCAGCTGTGCTTTCTAGAACTGCAGCTCATTGATGATATACTACCTTATATTTGCTCCCCTCCTTCCTTACCACTTTTCTCTTTTATCCTCATTCTTTCTTCACTGGGGTTGTATCCCACTCATATACACCCCAATAAAAAGTTGCTATGTAGATTTTCATGAGAAATATGTATTAATACTTTAACAAGGAGCAAAAACACACTAATTGTCAAGAGCACACAATATCTTTTAAAAAATCAGTAAAATGCATTACTGTTACAGTGGTTTCAGTTTCAAGAACACCAGCTGACAAAACAATGCTCTCCTAAGCTTTGCATTTTCATCTACTACAAGAGTTATGGTGCACAGTTGTGGCAAAAGGTTTACATACCCAGAGAAACACAAACACTCTTAGCAGAGCTACCAGGGAGTTTTTTACATCTACCAATTTTTAACTGAAACTTCAAATCCAAGGCTTAGTAGTAGTGCAATGCTATAATTGGACTGTTGGCCTCTAACAGTCACGTAAGTTTATAACACTTGCACAGATTAATGTATAGATAACGTTATTGCTTTGTATATTTCTTGCTTTACCTGTTTTCAGCATCTGGTTATAGTTTCACATAGCAGATAAAATAGACAAGCGCCAGCACTGAGTGGCAAGTCATGGAGAGGAACCCTCAGTTGGTGGAGGTTTGGCTGGTTGTAACCCCTTGGAGTTAATAGTAACTGCAGAAAGACTTTAAAAATAAAGATTGTCTGCTTTATATCTGATAAATTCAGATTTAGTAGGATCAGAGGTTGATCCTGGGAAATTGTACTTTTCTAAAGCTCTCTAGAGTATTCTGATATACTCTCAGGTTTTAGAAGCAACACTCCATATGTTTGCCCTCCTCCTGAAATAAGGAAAGAAAGTGGATGAAATTTTGAAGTAATCACACCTGCCCCAGTTATTCTTTCTTTAGTTCCATTAAAAAAAAAAATGAAGATAACATGGTGCTGCATGCTTGTAATCTCAGCTACTCTGGAGGCTGAGACAGGAAGATTTCAAATTTGAGGCCAGCCTGGGCAATTTAGCAAAACTTTGTCTCAAAATGAGAAATGAAAAGGGCTGGGCATATAGTAAAATACTCCTGGGTTCAATGCCTAGTACTAGAAAAAAATTAAATAAATTTTAAAGTGAAGGAAAACTGGACTTCATGTGGAAGCTCTCAAAGCTTATTGAAGCATTTTTACTGAAATCAAATCAAATTTTCCAACAAAGTGAGTAAATCGAGCATTCAAGAAAAAGGAAATAACTAAGTACTAAATGCTTATTGCTTACTATCCACCTTGCCATCTGTGTGTATATTTGACATACAAAGATGTAAATATTTTAACCTTTTACTTCCATTGTTGTGTTTTTTAATCTGTGAAACTGAAAATCTTGTTCTCACTCTTCTGCCCACAGCTAAAACTCTGAGACCTAAATAATTATCAGCAAAACATGACTACTTTCCTGTGAAATAAAGGTTTCATTGTACTCTGAATGACTCCAGTCTACAGAGAAGTGTACAAACTAGACTAAGACATCCAAATACCCACCAACCAGCTTTGTCAAATCTTGACATCTATTCTGTTCTTTTTTTAAAAAGAAACAAAACTTTATAGATACTAAAGAAGCTGCTAACTACTCAGCAATCTCATTCTTCTCATTTTTCTCTGAGATGTAATCACATTTCTGAATTTGGAATTTATTTTTCTACTTACCTTTTTAATAATTTTACTATATACGTATCAATAAGAAGTACAGAATATCTGGCACTGTCTAAAACTTATATAAATTACATTATACTCTTTGTAGCTTTCCACAGTGAGCTTTTTTCCTCTTCAACATTATTTTTAGATTTTTATATTGCTATATTTGGTTTTGTTCATTAAATTTAATCACTACATTTTATTCCACTGTCTGAATAGTACACAATGTATTTATTCGTTTGTTTTAATGGATAAATTTGGGTTCTTTTCAAATGTCACAATTTAAGAAAGGTCATAGTTAACTGATGGCTATTAATTTACATCTCTGAGGATTACAACACAAAACATTTATTTTTCTCTCAATGGACAGTGGTTTGGTGGTAGCTATGCTGTCTACTCTAAGACTGAGATGTGTGGGAATATAGAAAAGGAAAAAAAAAAAAGGATTTTTAAACCCTCTCTAAGCATTATACTTTCCCTTTCCTTTCCTGCTCTGTAAGCCGGAATCAGGGTACACTGTCAGATTTTTGTCTATCTTTACTTCTGGGCAGGCCAGAGGAAAAAGAACAAAAAAGGGAGTGTCATAAACTCACCACCAGCTCAATGTTACTTGAATTCAGGTCTTCCTCTGGGATCCACCTGCTGCTACAGTATTTACTTTTCAGAGTCCTTAGGTAGCTGCTCCATGTACTCTGTCTTGGTTTGACAGCTACAATTCAATGCAAGAGACAGATGGAGTGTACCTGCCCCATCTTACTTAAAATCAGAGGCTCTTTTATACATTTTAAAACTCAGCTAGGCATGTTGGCACACTCCTGTATCCCAGTACTTAGGAGGCCGAGACAGGGGAATCACAGGTTCGAGACCAGCCTCAAGAACTTAGCGAGACTCCCTGAAACCTAGCAAGATCCTGTTTCACTAATAATAATAATAATAATAATGATGATAATAATAATAATAATAGTAATAAATAAGGCTAGGGTGTATAGCTCAGAGATAGAATGCCTGTGTATTCAATTCTCAATATAATAATAATAATAATAATGATGATGATGATAATAATAATAATAGTAATAAATAAGGCTAGGGGGTATAGCTCAGAGATAGAATGCCTGTGTATTCAATTCTCAATATAAAAATAATAAAGAAAAAGAAAAATGTACCTTGTTAATTGCATTGTATAGAGAAAATAATCAATAGTCAATTAATAATTTGATTTTTCAGAGGTTTGCTTTGTGGTCTAGTAAACATCAATTATTATGAGTGTTTGTGTGTTGAAATATATGCTTGCTACATCTCATCCTCTCACTTGCATTTACAACACCATACCTCTTTCCAGCACTGTGCTAGATCCAGCAACAACCAGTTTGTGAGAGCTAACTGAGCACAACTCTTCCTATTTCTGTGTTCAGCAATGCCATATTGCCTTGGCAGGAGTATTTACAGCAGCATGTTAGAGCTCTTCCTCTCTTTTACTCCTAACCCAGAGAGCTCGTTCTAAAGTATTTTCTAACACACCCTCCACAAAATACCTCTTGTTTTACCCCAACCAAGTCATGAAAATTTCCCTACAATTATGTATTAATCAAGATTCTTCAGAGACAGACCCAAAGGGACTTATAGAAATATAGGCATATGAGAAGAGATTGGCTAGGGGAATTGGCTTACATGGTTATGGAAGCTGAGAAGTCTCATGATAAGCTATCTGCAAGCTGGAGAAAGAGAAAGCAGTAGTGTGACTCAGTCCAGGCTGGAATGCCCTGGAACCAAGGAACACCGTGGTGTAGCTTTCAATCCAGGCGGAAGCCCTGAGATCAGTGGTGCAAGTGCCAGAGTCCATAGGCTGAAGAATCCTGAGTGCTGGTGTCCCAGGCAGGAGAAGGGGGGCCCCCCTACAGGAGAAAGAATTTGCCTCTCCTCTGCCTTTGTGTCCTGCCCTGGTCGCTGGTGTTTAGCTGATGCTGGCTCACACTGAGGGCAGATCTTCCCGACATAACTGGTGGCTCACATGCCACTCTCCCCGTACACTAACCCTTGGAGACATAACCAGAAACAGTGTCTTGCCTGTCATCTAGGCATCCCTCAATCTAGTCAAGTTGACATCTAAAATTAACCATCACAGATTATATGTTTAAAATTACAAAGTTAGGAAACTAGACCCAAAGCCTGGTCTCTGAACCAGCAGCATCAGTGTCATTTGGGAACTTGTTAGAAATGCAGATTTTCAGGCCCCATACAAAATCCTCCTATTTCAGAAACTCTAGGCTGGGGGTGGGGGTTGGGGGTAGCAACCTGTGTTTCAACAAGCCAGGTTCTGATGCCTGGTAAAGTTTGAGAACCACCAGCATTAAAAAAAAATGTGCTCTTTAATGTTTTTCAGGTAGTTAAATAGATACTGAACAGTAGGATTCATTCACATTGCAAAAGGGTTACATTATAAAGTATCTGCAAATTGTATAAGCTATTAAACATGAACAAAATCAAGAGATGCTATTCATTGACATATTCGTAAATAATTCTGACTGATGCGATAACTGGGTGTATTGTTATTGATTTATAGGGAGATTCTACATTGATTTATGTTTTTGTTTTATTACTACTGACCTTTGCATGATCCTATTTTGTGAGGAAGTTCTTCAAATCACAGTACTACAATATTGGTCTCTAAATGAACACTTCTACTGGAGTTCATTTTCTGGCTAATTTGCATCCAAATGGCTCTATCTGAAACACTGATAACAGGGCTAAAGATAGTTTAAAGACCCACATCCATGGAAGAAAGCTTATTAGGGTTCAGCTTGGGGAGTTGTATTATGCTAGAAGATCAAATTTCCTATATAACAATTTTCTTATCTATGCCTTTTAAAGATATAAAACAGACTTTTAGGTTATTGCTCAAATAAATAGAATTCAAATACATTATATGATAGCTAGCAGATAACAAATACATAAAGAATGGAGAACACTGGAACATATATTTGAATACTGGCTATATTTGACTTTGCTAGGCACATATACACTTTAACCTATTAGCTATTATTCTGTACCTTCTTAGATAAGAACACTAAAGCACGGATCTGTTAAGTCACTTGTGCCAAGTCTCAAGTATCCGCCAAACCTGGGTCTGCCTAACTGCAAAGCTCATATTCTTGCCGCTAGCATTTGTATACTGTACTTCATAAAATTATCTTCCCATGAAGTCTCTACGAATGAAAAGGCAGTGTTGGCATATGGAAAGCATAACATAAACATAACCAAGCCAGGGACAGCTCTGAGCCTAAAATAGAGTTAATTGGCAGGCAATTTCATAAAATGCATAAAAACATTCATCATAGATCATTCAGGTTTTTTAAAGCCAGTATTTCAGATGAGCGTTCTCCATTTGGCTGTGTAATCTTGTTCAAAAATGAATTGGTGCTGAATGCCAAGAAAATGATCACAGCGGCACAATTAGTTATGAAAATGCTGCTTAATGAACACAGCAAGCATACATGGTCACTCTCCTGAATCCCAGGTCCATCTTGTTCCTTCCCAAAAAGTGCCAGGATTGGAGTCACCGTGTCCTACACACAGCTCATGGAGGGACAGCACATAGGAAGGAAGTACTCAGCAGTCTACGTGCTGGGATGCTATACTGTGTGTGACTCTAGTCTTTTTTAGAAATGCTCCCATGGCTTACTGTGGTAAGTTTTATAGAATTAAGATTTAAAACAAAATGCACTACCAAATAGAGGCTGCTCATATAATGAAACTAAAAACAAGCATGTTTTTCATTTCAGAACATTAAACATAGCAAAGCTTCCAGTACATCCTGAAAATGTTCAGAAATGGCTTTACCTGAATTGGCAAACTAAAGTCTGACAAAAAGTTATCCTTCTTAACAGAATCGCTTGCTATATTTTAAATACACATTAACATATATGCACTATCCAAAAATAACTACTCAACAAGAAATATCTAGACCTAAAGGGAATCTAGAATGTTCCCATGGTTGAATACGTTCAAAATGCAAATAAACAGTCTAAAGGCATATTACATAATTTTTTACTTAAGTAGAACATCTCATAACTAGGACATTTCTAGAAAAATGGTTATTTAAAAATATATAAAATAAATACATACAATTATATATGAACATATATGAAATATATATGCACATATATAATCTTTATTTCAGTCTGTAAAATTTAGAACATTAGCTCTTCACAATGAAAATAAATAGACCAAAGATGACAAATGCTACAAGTCCAAAAAAGAAAAGCCAAAAAATAAACAGAGGTAGGCCATTAAAGCTTCTAAAATTGAAGTACTCAATTCATCTTCAAGACTTTAATTTCACATCCAAGCAATATGATAGCAGGGAATCAGTGCCAAAAGAAACACATGTAAACACATTTTATGGCTGGTTATTTAATCAAAATGAGCTTTATGTCAGAGTGTTTAAGAGACATGATTAAGGAAGCCCCCCACCCCCTAAAAATCAAGTGATGTTTTAAGTGAAGTAACTTTTATTAAACTAAAAAAGTAACTTTTATTAAGCTACAGATTGATCAATGAGGTCTTCATAGGTTCTCTGCACAAGTGCTATGCTCATATAGTAGACCTTAAAAATGGAACCCCAAGAAGGCCTTTATTCCTGGGAGCTGACCCAGATGACAGCAGCAATTCTAAGATATTGTACTATAAATAATTGATGAGGTCCTGACAAAACCGTATTTTTTTATAGGATCAATTTCATCCATTGCCTGAGATGTACAGGAATTTAGGGAACTGTATAAAGCTGGCATGACATCTCCCAAACACAATAATGTCCCCCACTGACACTGTTGGCTTGTCACTTCTCCACAAAGCACTGAAAGACAGTAGGAGAAGCTGAGATCCTCTGAAGTGTTCCTGCAAATCACACATCCTATTGGAAGATAAAAGCATTCTTTTCCCTATTGTCACAGCTTTAAGTATTAAGTAATAACTAATCCACAAAATTAACCTCATGAACACTTGTCTCTTCAATGAGTTTTTATGTTCCTTCTTGAACTTCAGCTACCAGACCCTGGCCTCCTTTTGCTCTGTTACTGAGAGTTGAATAACTATCATGCAAGCTGAAGTCATTTCTTTTGCCAACCCCCTCCTCATTATCAAACTGGGGAGAGGATGGGATATAGAATTAGATGATGATCCCATTAACATAACTCTCTTCAATAGGATCCCTCAGTTCATTAATCTCCAATAAAGTAATCTACTTAGGACATTGTTAAAATAGCCTTTGAGTTACTTAACATGATGTTATAATGATCTCCTGAGACTCACCACATTTTAAATTCATCTAGAGAAAAGTCATTTCCCGCTACTCTTTCAGCTTCTCTCTTAATATCTTCCACATCTATAGTATTTGGGGACTTCCATAAACTCAGTTATCTGTCTCAGTGCTATTTCCTAGCATGATATCAGAAAATATGACAAGAACTGCTAAATAATAGACAGAATGGAGCCAGGCATGGTGGGGCACATTTGTAATCCCAGTACTTGGGAGGCTGAGACAGGAGGATCGCAGGTTTGCAGCCAGCCTTAGCTACTTAGTGAGGCTCTCCAAAACTTAGTGATACCATTTCAAAATAAAACATAAAATTGGGCTGGGGGTGTAGGTAGGAGGTAGAATGCCCCTGGGTTCAATCCCCAGTACCACACACACAAAAAAAAGGACACAGAATGGCAGGTATCTCCTAGGGTCCACTTCCCTCTACTTTTCTTCATTCTGCTTGGTTCCCCAGAGACTGAGATGCATGGGCTATATCAGTGGAATTCCTTGCTCCTTAGTGACAGTGGGAATCTCAGATGGGAAGTGGAAGGAGGAAGGCTGTCTCAAGGTGGCTGAATTTGACTTTTTCGTCCTGGGTCCTAGGAACCCCTCTCTTTCCTCTTCTCTTCCTACCATGTCCAACTGTTTAGCTGCTACGAGCATCAGGATGCTGCACTGCCCCTGTGATTCCTCTATACTAACAGTTCTCATGCTTTTAACACTTCTCAAAATCACACAGAGGGCTTATTAAAGCAGATTGCTGGCCCCCACTCCCAACGTTTCAGATTCAGTACATCTTGGGTGGGGCCTGCGTTTCTGACGTGTTCTCAGGAAATGCCAATGATGCTGGTCCTCAGACCAGCACTTGAGAATAACTATTCTATACAGGAACCTTTGTTTACAGGGAATATAGTCAAATAGTGGAGGGCCATCACTCCTAGGAAACCACTCCCACAATTGCCAACAGCTGTTTTGAGAGAGATAATTAATAGGCCTGCTTGTATCAGTTACGGTCCCAACTGGAAACAGATGGCATTCTTCAAATAGGATAAGTCCCTACATCCAATCAATGAATATGCAAATCTCTCTAGGCCCTGCAGTTTTGTACCAAAGACCTGAGCACACAGTTATGAAACTGAATTCCTCCTACCTCCACATGCACCCTTTGAGAAGGCCAATATAGCTCAAGTTCAGGGTTTAGGTCCACGAATCTAGTGCATCTAGACACCAGCTAAAAGGCCCAGGAAAGTATCCTGGCTGTACACTGCAACTTTTGGTTTTTCTCCCTAAGAGCACTTGGGGTCCTGGCCTTCTTCATCACACTAATTCATCTTTACTCAAAGCCTGACTCTCATGAATTTAAGTATTGAGGAAAGCTTTCTTGTGAAGGATCAGACTTTCACCTACGTAGCACTACTGCCTTCCTCTATGGCCCATTTCTTTGCTACCCACAGAACACTCCTCACTTTAACATGTGTGCAGAGTGTCTTTTCCTTCCATTTCTATATGTGAGGTTAGATCTGTTCTTACTGCCCTCCATTTCTTCAAATCCTTGTCAAAGTGTGTTAAACTGACATATTGATAGCCATCAGATTATGGATGATCGATCTCCATTGTGGTCTTGTCTAGTTTCCCAGCATTCTGCTTGCTGTGACTTTTTGTTTTTTTTTCAAATTAAATATTTAGCAGCAATTTATTTAAAAGAGCTTACTCTGTGCGTGGTGGCTTCATGTCTGTAATCCTAGTGACTCAGGAAGCTGTGGGAGGAGCATCACAGGTTCAAGGCCAACATCAGCAACTTAGGGAGACTGTCTCAAAATGAAAAGGGCTGGGGATGGCTGTAGCTCAGTGGTAGAGCCCCCTGAGTTCAATCCCCAGCACCGCAAACATAAGTGAATAAGTGGATAAATATGTAAATAGAATTTATATAAAATATTTTAAATTAAAAACTCAAAATGAATACAATTGACAAGGAACACATCTCAGGACTAGTATGGGTCTTCCTCATTCTATGTTCCACAGTCTTGTCAAGTAACCTTTTTTTTTTTTTTTAATGAATACCCTATATCCTATGCATATTTCCCTAAGCAAAACATTCTTAGTTTTGCTGTTTTGAGAAAGTTTTCTGCATTTCCTACTTTTCACTCCATGTTATATGTTAAGAATCACTCATATAATTATGTGTAGCAATAGCATACTCACAGTGTAAATTTTACAGTGTGAATATGCTGAACTTTACGTATTCATTCTTCTGTTGCAGGATAGTTATAGGTTTCACTACATATTTTCCTACAGATTCATGTAGGAATCTGTACTAAATCTAGTAGTAGAATTTTTACAAGGTAATACCAAATTGTTTTTCAAAGTAGTTGTGCCGATTATAATGCCCTCCAGTATTATATTAGGGTCCTGTTGGTCCATATCCTCACCGCCTCTGATACAACCAAACATCTTAATTTTTGCCAATATTGTTTGTGTAAAAGGATATCATATTGATGTTTTAACTTTTGTTTCTCTAATGACTAATGAAATCATCTCCCCTTATACACTGTATTGGTTTCATAAGGCTCCATAACAAATTACCTCAACTGGGTGACTTAAGACAACAAAAATTTATTCTCTCATAGCTCATTATAGCTTTTTGGCCAGAAGTTCAAAATGAAGGTGTCGGCGGGGCTGTGCTCCCTCTGAAGGTGCTGAGAAAGCTTCCTTTCTTGAATCTTCCAACTTCTAGTGGCTGCAGGCATTTTGTGGTTTGTGGCCACATAGCACAATCTCTGCGACAGCCGTCCTGTGGCCTCTTCTTCCACGTGTCTCTTCCCAGCATGTGTCATATACTTGACAATGGAGGAGCTGGGGTATAGCACAAAGGTAGAATGCCCCTGGATTCCATCTCCAGTTCCAACTCTACATACACAAAAGACACTTGTCATTGGATCTAGGACTCACTTAGATAATTCAGCACAATTATTAACTTATTACATCTGCAAAGACCCTTTTCCAAACAGGTAAAATTCTAGGGATTAGGACATGGACATAGATTTTTGGGACCACCAATTAAGCAGTGGCCCTCAAAATCATCATTCACATTTCTTTTCCTGAAATATGGATTCATAATGCCCCCAATTTTGGGTTTTTGTTTTAGTTTTGGTGGTACTGGAGATGAAATCCAGGGGCTACACCCCTAGCCCTATTTTATTTATCTTTTGGTTGGAAACAGGTCTTGCTAGGTTGCTGAGAGTCTCACTACATTGCTGAGTCTCACTACATTGCTGAGGCTATCCTTGAGCTTGCAATCCTCCTGTCTTAGCCTCCCAAGTACTGGGATTACAAACATGTATGACCATGCCTGGCTCAATTTTTCTACTTAGTCATTTTCTTTCTTTTTTTTTTTTTATTTGTGGTACTGGGGATTAAACCCAGGGCATTATACCTCTGAGCTACACCTCCAGCTCTATTCTTATTTTTTTATTTTGAAATAGTCTCTCTAGGTTGACAAGAGTCTCACTACTTGCTGAGGCTATCCTCAAACCTGTGATCCTCCTCTCTCAGCCTCCCAAGTACTGCGATTATAGGCATGTGCCACCACATCTGGCTACTTAATAATTTTCTTATACATTTATAAGACTTCTTTATCAATGATATTTAAAGATATTGTTTTAAAATCAATTTTATTTTTTAAATGCATATGGTCCCAGCCTGTGTATTTTCACTTTTTTTTTTTTGCTGTACTAGGGATTGAACTCAGGGGCATTCTACCTCCGAGCTATACACCCAGTCCTATTTTTTATTCTTTATTTTGAAACAGGGTCTCACTAAATTGCAAAGGGCCTCACTAAGTAGCTGAGGCTGGCCGTAAACCCGGATTCTCCTGTCTCAGCCTCCCAAATGCTGGGATTACAAGCCTGGGCCACCACGCCCAGCTGTATTTTCACTTTTTAAATGATGTCTTTTGATAAAAAAAGGTTCTTAATTTTCATGTAATTGAATTTATCAGTTTTTCTTTCATGTATAGAACATTGAGTCTTACATAGTGAATTCTTCCATAGTCCCAAATAAATTATTTTGTTTTAAATCTTTTAACAATTAGCCTTATAGCTTTACCTTTAATTCATCAAGAGAAAATGTCTGTGTACAGTTTTTGGTAAGGTTGCAATTTCCCTTTTTTCCATGGATAAGGATAATGTATTCTCCTTCATCCTATCTTGATCAATGTCTAGAGCAGCTGCAATTATCTTGCAATAATGTGACCGCAAGCTTGAGGATGAAAGGCATGACCTGACATGACAAAGGGACTTAGAGATTCAGTCAGTATTTAAGTGACAATTAGCTTTATTACAGAGTACAATTCAACATATATCATTTAGAAAGAATAAGAAAATCCAGATTAACCTACGTACTCTGTTAGCAGCATGAAATACATGATACCCTAGAAGTCCTAACATACAATTTTATATACACTAAAGCCTATCTCTAGGCAGGTTAGACTGTAATCATAAGTAACTTAGTGCAATTCGTTTTGTACTTTGAGTTGCATACTTACCAAATGACATCACTGAATGGAGTGGAGCCAAAAAACACTCAGGTTTTAGTTCTGTAGTCCACAGGTGGATGAATCAGCAGTGCCCTGTGTAGTTAAAGAAACCGTGGGTACAGTTGGTTTGTTGCATGCATCTTCAATCAATCATGCAAATTAGTCATTTGTGTGAGAAAGTCAATTGAATCCACAGTTTCACGTCTGATAAATTGCACATGTACACACCAAAAGAAAACTATTAAAAGTCTCAGAAAAGCCAGTTTTGCAAAATGCATTGTTCTTTCTTACACAAGGAAGGAAATAATTGCTTAACTTAACTCAATCCATCATTTCTGGACCTCATAAATAACACAAGTCTTCATTTAGAAAAGTCACAATTGGAGAAAAAAAAATTGATCATGATTTTATACATACTGTGTTCTCTTTGACTCGGTTTTAGAATAGCAATTTATTTGTTGGTTTAGAAAATCTCTAGAAATGCACTGTCCAAAATGATAACCATTAGCCACATGTATATATTTTAACTTAAATGAATCAAAATAAAATAAAATAAATTTGATTCCTCATTTTGCAGGAACCAAATGTCAAGTACTTGAGAGCACCATATAAGACAGTGGAGATGGAACATTTGCCTCAGCATATAAAGTTCTTCTGAATAGTGTTATTCTAGATATTTTCTTCCAGTCTATTTGCATGCTCTACGTTCATAGTTTACCAAGTGTTTCCTCATGCACACTTTTACTAATTCCTCACAACATTATTGATAGAAAGCTATTGTTCTAAATTTCTGTATCAGTTGGTGAGTAACAAATACCCACAAAGTTCAGCAGCTTAAAACAATAAACATCTGTTATCCCACCTAGTTTCTGAAGATCAGGAGTCTGGAAGGAGCAAATCTGGGTGATCTGTTCAGAGGTTCTCATGAGGTTGCAAAGTATCTGTTGGGATTGTAGTTCTCTGAAGGCAGAACTGGGGCTGGAGGACCCACTTCCAAATTCTTTAAGTTTCTCCTCATGTGGGCTTGTGGCTTGCCCCAGAGTGAATAATGAGAAAGACAACATGGGGGAGGGAAGAAGAAGAAGAAGAAGGAGAAGCAGAAGGAGAAGGAGAAGGAGAAGGAGAAGGAGAAGGAGAAGGAGAAGGAGAAGGAGAAGGAGAAGGAGAAGGAGAAGAAAAAAAAAAGAGAGAGAGAGAGTAGATAGATGATAGATAGGTGATAGCTAGCTAGCACAAGCTTAGAGAGTCTTTTGTAACCAAGTCTTGGAGGTGACATACGATCATTTCTGGATAATTCTATTGCTACACATGGGAGGAGACTACACAAGGTAGCCATGGAGATCACTGGTGTCCATCTTGGAGCCTTCACGGATCACATCTTAGCTCATACATTGCCACTTAAGCTGCGAAGGAACTTGTCAGGCTCATAATTTCAGGAAGTGCGAAAGGTAGATCTGTACTCTAAATTCTCTGCCCTTTAACTCCTTTTTCTTCTGTACTTTGCCTTCCACATCTTGGTGCCATCCGAGCCCCTCAAACAATTTGGCTTTCTTATAAACTAGGGACACAGGCTAATAATGTTAACTACAATTTTGGGAGTTATTGGAAATTGAACATAGGGGCACCCCCAGTCCTTTTTATTTTTTATTTTGAAACAAGATCTTGCTAAGTTGCTGAGAGCCTTACTAAAATTGTCGAGGCTGACCTCCAATCTGCCATCCTCTTGTCTCAGCCTCCCAAGTACAAGGATTATAGACATGTGACACCGTGCCTGAATAACCTACAAATGTTAATAGTTAAGCTTCAAAGGCTCTCAGAAGGTTGATTAATAACAGACCTTCTTTTTCTTTGCTTTTTCAGGAAAAAAGAACGGGGAGGTTATAGGAAAATAGAAAGTATAGAAGGAACTTGCTATTGACAAAGATTCTCTCCTTGACCAAGCCCTAGTCAGGCTCTTCCACACACTCTGGATTTTGACCTTGGTGTATATTCTTGTCAGGTGCAACTGCCCCATTGTAGTATGAAGCTTGTCAAGTTGGTTTAGCCATAATCCCCCACACTCCATACCAGATCAAATTTCCTCATCTCCCAGGTAATGTCTGATCATCTGGTCAGCCTGCAGCAAGGATCCTGTGAGTGGGTTTAGCCAGAACCTCCCCTATACCCCTGATGTCTCATCTTAGTAATTTTCCACCCACTGATCCTCACCTTACTCCTTGGCTATGAGTCCTCTTCCTTGTATTTGTTTTACAATAGAGCAAATCTCTTTCTCTTACTGCAAAATCCCATTGCAGTAGTACCTTCAGCTATCTCAGTGGTCCTGAATAAAATCTGTCTTAGCATTTACCTTGGAACAAACATCAAGTAGAGGGGGAAAAACAAGAGAAAGGTGACTAATTTTTTTTTTTTCAGACAACTACCTGCACAGGAGAAGAAACTTTTTGTATAGAAATTTTTTTTGCATAGAAAAGGGGTAGAGCAGGGGTTCTGCTGTGTTTCCTATACATACAAAACCACAGAGGCCACCTAAAGAGAATCTTACTTTTAATCACAGCACAGGTCTTAATTTTGTTTTTGAGTATTCCATCTCAAATGGAGCAGTGTGGACAAAGTGGGCCATAGTGAATGTAAGCTGATTTCACTCTTTGGCTTGGCATTTGGTATTGGCAACTGGAAGTACAAATAAATTCAAATTCCAAATGTCACGGATTTGCTAACAGTAGGTGCTTCCAGCTGATTAGTTTATCCTCTGGTAATAATTGGATATCCAGGTTTGGTTAACATTCACTGTAGACTCCAAGAAATTGCTTCTGGGAGTTCCTTTAAAAATATTGGGAAATGTGCTAGAAAGTTTTCAAATATTTGAAAGGAAACAATTGAAGTGGAGAGAAATCTTTTGGTTGAACAAATACAATTTCATGTTCTTATTTTTGTTTGCCAATATGGTAGAAAAAGAGGCAGTCTACAGGAGAATCATTTTGCATCTAAAAACTTCTTTCTCGTTGTTGTTATGGAATGAATTTTTTTCCCTCTCTCACCATCAATCATAAGTTGAAGCACTAGTCCCCGTGTAACTGTGAAGATAGGGCCTTTTGAAGATAATTAAGATTAAGTGAGGTCATAAGGGTGGGGCCCTAATCCAACAGAACCAGAGTCCTCATAAGAAGAAGAAGATACCAGAGTTTGCAGAGTTTGCTCTCTGAATGCAAAGGAAAGACCATGGGAGGATCCCTTAAGCAGATGCCATCTACAATCTGGGAAGATAGGCCTCCTTAAAATAACACTGTTGGCACCTTGTTCTTAAACTTCCAGCCTTCAGAAGTGTGAGAAAATAAATTTCTGTTGTTTAAGCTACCCAGTTGTGGTATTTTGTTATGGTACCCAAGCAGAATAATATACTCACCACTAAAGGAAAGCTTAAAGAATCTTTAAAGCTTATCATTAGGGTTGGTCTCAATTCCTGTTAACTGATGGGTTGAAGAAGTACATCAATTTATTATTTTTCTCTTAAATAATTCATAGCACATTTTTAAAAACAAGATTATCTAGCTGTAATAGATCAGCTGCCAGTAACACATCCTGACACAACCTAGTTTAAATGATGTGGAAATGTATGCTTTCATGGAGGACTGTCATCTGTCTTTCCTGGTTTAGTTCTCATCCTCAGTAAGACAACTGTAGCAGACCCTGCATGACATTCTGCCCTGACAATGCTCACAGAGACAATGCTGTTTCTTGTGGATTTTTAATAGGAAGGAGGAGATTTGTTTTCCCCAGAAACCTCCAGCATCTCCTTAGCTACAATTTACCTGCATGTCCATGACAAGGGATATAGAGAACCCATCATAGTAATTCTATGCTGCTTGCCATGGCCATGTGGATCAACCATAGCCAATAAGATGCTAGAGAAGTATGAGTATACCTCATTTCCCAAATGGGGTCCTCTATATAAGATTAGCTTTTATGACCAAAAAACTCTATCAGGAAAAGGGATGAGATCTAATAGCAAAAGAGTATAGACAGAAGGAATATTCGAACGGTACATCCACTTGCCATTATGTGGAGAAGTACAAATAAAGGAAAGAAAAGAGAATTGGCAAGATAAAGAACACTAGTGGTTCCAGATTAAGAAAGGGAATAGCAAAGTATAAATCGAAATGCTGATCATGAAATCCTGTGAGATAGTCCTTGTCAGAATTCATTGAGAATCATTGGTATGTTTTTTTCTGCTGTTCGACCTAAACAAGTTAAAAGCCAGACACCAATTTTGAATTAAAAAGAAATGTGTTTAAGAGCATGTATATTTGCCTAGGAAAATAAGTAATGCAAATAAATAATAGATGTATTACATATGTATTCCTAAACACAATCAGTGAGGCTCTCACTCTGTGATCAAAAGATTCACTTCTGAAGATTAGTTATCCACACTCAATGTAGCTGCTAGAAAGGAACATTTTTATCTAGCCATCATTTTGATAGCTTTTTACTTTCCTCCTAGGCCAATTCTTAAACCACGACATTGCTGATCTTTAATGTAAAAGAGCTATGATTCACAGCGTGCAAATGAGGTGCAAGCTGTAAAGAGGTAGTATATGATAGCAGCCAGTTAGCCATGGGTTTCTGGACAAAAGGTGACCCAGTGTTAGTTATCTAGTTATCTACCTTAAACTTCAGTTTCTTATCTATAAAATGGGCATAGGGTATTGATTGCTAATATCTTCTATGGGTCTGTTAAGAATCAATGAGATAATATAAAGAACTTGGAAGAGAGTCCGGAGCATAACTGGCTCTGAAGTAAATAAATATTACTTATTGCTATTGATATTACAAAGTTTCATAGCTGAGATAGGAGTGGGCGGGTGAGTCATAGTAGGTAAATTTCAAGAGAATAATATCGTAGTCAAGATTGTCATTTTTCTGGTATCTCACAACCAATGAAGTGATTTTTGTTGCTGTTGTTGCTGATTTTAGAGATACACCTTTATTCCCCAACTGATTGGTTATGGCACCTGAGATTTCACTATTAGAAAAAAATTTTATCATTAAGATTAGTTTTAAGAAAGCTCTTGTTATAATGTACTGGGAAGGGGAGAGGAGTATTAAGAGTCTCCTAGTCATAGTTAACCATTACTAATTCTCATTGGATTGACTAGTTGTCTGTTCTAATGGCCCCCTTGGAGAGTATAAGCACATACCAAAGGAGAGTTGAATTTGAATCCAAAGGGTAAATAATTCTAATGTGTGGGGAAGCAGAAGGAGAGAGTTGACACCTTCAGGAAGTGTAGGCATCAAGAATGCAAGCAAGATTCAAAAGCAGCTAAAAGGAACCCAGAAAGGGTGGAATGCCAGAAGTCAGTCAAGCCTACTTAGAATTATTAAGTCCTAGCCTGGCTTGGTGGTACATGTTTGTAATTCCTGTACTAGGGAGGTTGAGACAGGAGGATCATAGGTTCATAGCCAGCCTCAGCAACTTAATGAGGCCCTCCACAACTTAGTAAGACACTGTTTCAAAAAAGAAAATAATAATAATAAAAAAAAGAAAATAAAAAAAAAAGTAGGGCTAGGGGTGTAGCTCAGAGGTAGAATGCTCCTAGGTTCAATCCCCAGTACACCCTCCCCCCAAACACACACAAATATTCCTAGGGCTATTCCTAAAAATGTCTTAGAATTATTTTTTGTTGTTGTTTAGTTGTTTTAAATTCTGATTTTCCTAGATTTCGTACTCAGCAAAGATGTGAAGCAACCAAAAGTCCACGTTAATATTTCTGAAATCACTAAACACACCTAACTCATTAAATTTTGAGTCTTACATAATTTCCCATAGCATATTGTTGGTACTTGACAAATATTTACTGAATGAGCGAATCCTTCCATGATTCTGCCTCACCCCCATACTTTAGAAGTGACTCAAAATTGGAGGAGCTGAAATTTTAATACATGATGTAGCCTTTCAAAAAACAATAACCAAGTTTCGAAAAGGTCTGCATTATATGATAGAATTTTATCATGACGAAAATGTTTTTAATCTTTTCTGATCAAAACAGTAACCACTAACTACGTATGCATATTGAATATGTGAAAGGTAGTTAGAGAGACTAAGGCACTAAATTTTTACTTCATTTAAAAGAAAGCAGCTACATGTGCATGTGGCTGGTCACACTACCTATTATATCGGACAGTACAGGCTTAAAGGTTTTGTCAAAAGTATTTTCTCACTTGGTTTTTTTTTTTTTTTTTTTTTTTTTGATACTTGGGATTGAACTCAGGGGCATTCTACCTCTGAGCTATACCCCCAGCCCTATTTTTTATTCTTTATTTTGAAAAAGGGTCTCATTAAGTTGTAGAGGGCCTCACTAAGTAGCTAAGGCTGGCCAGGAACCTGGATCCTCCTGTCTCAGCCTCCCAAGTACTGGGATTACAAGCATGCGAAACCACACCCACCCAGCATTTTCTCACTTTTAAGTCTAGCTATTTTTGATTAATACCATCAATTGTTGTACATAAGTTCCTCTCCTTTGTTTTTCTTTTTTAAAACAGAAATAACTTGGTTTACCTATGACAACTCTTTTAAAGACTACTATAGAAAACCAAATTAGCTCGCACAGCAGCATCTTGGATGAAATGTGTTATTGTTTTGATGACCTGTAATATGTGGTCATTTTCTAATTTCAACTATTGACATAAAAGGAGTGATCCTGCGTAGTTGAAATAGTGAAGCCTGAGAAGTTCCCCAGGCATTGACAGGCTGGCCTTTTAAGCCAGTCTTCCTTCAGATTTGCCTCCTCCCTCCTCAGGAATCTGGCACCTTCCGGCTGCCTCCAGGGTATGCTGGGATCTCCAACGTCTTTCCGATTGCCGATTGCCCTCGATCTCCTAGCTTCCCAGAGCCCTCCCCTCTCCCAAGAAAAGGGAAACCTTGCAAAGTAAACGGGGGGGGGGGTGTGTGTGTTAAAAAATCTAATATACTAAAGACCTACTGTGTGCTTGTTAGATATGCAATGAGATATGCAGTGCTCAGGGGGAAAAATGACTTGCCGGCAA
The DNA here is from genome assembly GCA_004027655.1 of Graphiurus murinus. Taxonomy (NCBI): domain Eukaryota; kingdom Metazoa; phylum Chordata; class Mammalia; order Rodentia; family Gliridae; genus Graphiurus; species Graphiurus murinus. Next base: position 59,554 of record PVLC010004389.1, read on the forward strand.
GAATGTTATCTTCCTAGCAAATAAAGGGGGTTCGATAAGTGTTCTTTTTAGCATGAGTAAATACATTTTTAACGCGAGAAACAGATATCCCCATATCACAGATGAGGACACTGGAACTTAGAGCAGTTTTATGACTTTCTCAAGGCCAAACATACTCCAACCACTTAATCTTTTTCTGTCCTTTATAGTTTTAACCCCTGGCCTTGTTACCTGTGTCTTTGTTACCTTTCAGAGAGACAAACAGCTAAACTGGCCAATAGATTTTACACAAACAGATGCAAATATATTGATAGAATACCTCTTCCGCGACCTCCTCCTTTTCCAGGGCCCTCCCAATTATAACGCTAATCTTTTGAGGACAGTGCTGATTTACACAAACGACTCCCTCAGAATCAATGCTTCTCAGGTGAAATATTTTGGTACTTCAGTGGCATTAAAAAATAATCCACAGCAGATATTTTCCTGGAGACCGGACGCTTACATAAAAACGACGCATTCATTTATAAATTAAACTTCAACAGGGTTTGTGTTTATCCAAATCTGTATTGCTACGAGGAGTAGAAGACTGATTGGTGTATTAGCCCCTATCGCTACGGATGACTAGTAAAACACATTAAAAATTGGCTCCTCCCCCCTCTCTTTCCCCCACCCCTCGGAACCTTCTATGCTTCAGCGTACGGTCTAAAGACCTAGGAACATTTGGAAAGGATTTGAAAATTAAAATATGGCTTCGTAATTTTCAACACAAAGACCACAAACAGCGCGAGAGCACAAGTATTTAAAACATATCACATTCAGAAGTTGGAGGACTACAAAGTACAAGTCGTCCAGTCCAATCTGCAGAGACGCTTCCGCCCTGCAAAAACCGAGCAGGCGACACGTCGCGACGAATTTCAGCTGCAGAAGAGGAAGAGCATCACCTGCAGTCCGAGGCGTGGGAAACGCTGCCGGAGGGGGTTTGTAAACCCGAGAGGTACACGCAGCGGCCCTCCGGGGTGCCCAGGTGCAGAGCGCTAGGAACGTGAGCGCTCGGCAGAGTCCCGAAGACTCGGCCGGGTTGGAGAAGTGCGGACGTTTGGCGGTGAGGACGACTGCGGCCGCAGAGACCGCAGTGGTGGAAGAGCCCGAGGCAGCTCCGGCGCCCGCAGCCGCAACTGCCCCGGAGGCCGACCCAGCGGGAGAACCCCGTCGGCGGCCCGGAGCGGGGGGCGAGGCGGGGCGCTGACGTCACCTCCCCTCCCCCAGCTCCTCCAAGAAGGAGGAGTGGGGAAAAGAGGCAGCGATCCGCCGCAGCTCCCGGCCGCAACTCCCCAACTCGGCGGCAGGCTGCCTGGACATGTCCTGACAAACTTGGCTTCTCCCCGGCCCTCGCGCACGCTCTTCTGCCTCCTTTGGGTGCTCAAGTTTCCCCCTGATCGGAAGCCTCTGGAGATGTGGCCACCTGGGTCCCGGCAGCGCGGGCGCATCGCACTCGGGTTGGGGATATGCTGAAGATCCGAGGGAGGCAAAGTTGGTACTTCAAACAGGACGCTTAACAAATACCCAAACCGCGTGGGGATTACCGAACTGCCCGGGAGTGTGAAGCGGAGCCCCGAGACCCGGGCTAGAGTGGTGAGTTCTTTGTTAGTGTATACCTTTTTTGTAAGTTTAAACGTAAAGGAAATAACGTGGAGTGTTTGGCACTGAGCGAGTGTGGGATATGTGTGCATCTTGCAGGCTCAAGGAGCCGCACACCCCCTCTGGCTGTGTGCAGCTAGGGAATGAAAATCTGTATGCATCGCTTTTGGAACTCATAAAATACATACAGAGCACTGTTCAAAAGAACTTGAGGAGCGATGCCGTTTGTGCATGATTTCGAATGCAACTTACAGAAATGGTGCCCAGGGAGGGCGCATCGAGGACCGCGTGATCTGTAGTGGAGCAGCGCCCTCTAGTCTGGGCATCCGGCAAGGCGCGCTCCTGGCCGGATTCCGCGCGGACCACGAACTTGGACCTGCCCCGGAGCTCCGGGGACGTGGGCGGGAGCTCGGTGGCCACTGCTCCAACCTTCCTTTAACCATCCACCCAGCCTATACTTTATCCGATTTCCGAAAATAAGCTGGGGTGGACTGAATGCAGAGGTAGTGCTGGATAAAAGGGTGTTAGCTTTAGGAACCGTCCCCTCTTTCTCTAATTTCCAGAAGCCTCTGGGGACACGGTTAGGGTCTACTGTTTAAAGGACAGACTTGAAACTCGAGCCACACTTTTCTCCTTTATGTGAAGGTAACTCGATGGTAGCTGCAAAGGAACCTCCATTTCATTCTGTTGGGGCCGAAGGATCAGTAAAATCGTGGCAGAACTGGAGACTGTTTCTCTGGCTCTTGGCAGATCCTGTGGCGACGAAGTGCAACTTCTTTCTGGCAATTAAAACCTAATTGGAAAAAAAAAATTAGGGATTCTCAAAACAGATATTTTAGTCCTAGAAGGCACTATTACTTATTAACGAATAGATTTTTTTCCAGGAATTCTTTTGTGCCTTTTAGAAAATCCTGTAATTTTATGTTGCAGAACGGTATCTGTACTTTTTACTTTCTTCCCCCTCCTACCACTACCTCATACTCTCCGTTCCCCAGCCCCCCCCCAAAAAAAAGGCTGGCATTCTTGTGTGGTTGTGTTTTGTTTAGTTGGAATTCGGCAAGGGGCACAAATCAGTTGAGCCTGGAGAGCAGGACACCTATTTTCGAGGTGTTCCATCTAAGAAGTTGACCTGTAACTCAGGGAGCACTTTGCACAATTGTAGAGGTGGCCAAACAAGTCCTTAGATGATGGTATTGACTGAGCGTGAGAGTTCGTGTGCATTCTAAGTAGTGAGCGGGGACTATAGTGCTCCAAATCAGTACACACATTCTGCAGGCATTTTTTTTCCTTCCCGACCATAACACGCTAGACAGCTTTATTTATTTATTTTTGCCAGTCACTTTCTTTTAGATGGCTTATGAAGTGACTAAATGAACTTTGAAAAAGGGAGTAGTCTCCTAACACAGGACTCTCTCGCCCCCATCAGCCTCGCGGTTCACCCAGCAAGACCCTTCTACCGGTCTCAGGGAAATCGGATCTCCTTGTCCTCGCGGTGTTAAAACGTTTAAGCCCCACAAACTTTCTTAAAGTCCCAACGATCTGGAACACTCCGGCGGGCTTCAGTTGAGTCTCCACTGTACTACACCGGCGTCTGGAGCTCTGCGGGAGCCGGGGATGGGCTCACCACCCGAGGACGCGCAACTAGGCGCTCAGGCGCAGGAGGGAGTTCCCGGAGTGCGGCGTCTGGAAGCCAGAGGCTCCCCTTTCTCCCAAGGGAACCTGTAGTTGTTAGACTGGGTTCCTAGTTTGCTGGCCTTTAGGGGCGGAATGAAAGGCCAGGAAGGTGCTCGAGGCTGCTCTGCAGCCTTTTGTCCCGCAGACCTTGGAGTTGGGGGTTGTCCTCTGTGGGAGGTCGGCGTTGGGTGCTTGGTACTGCGACCCGGGAGGTTCTGAGGTCTAACCAGTTCCACCTAAAGAGGTCGTGGAGGAAACACTTCCATTTTCCCAAGAATTTGGACTTTGGTAGGAAGATTCCGCGCTAACTGCATTCCCTTTGAGACCTGTAGTAGTTTTGTCCACCAAGCAGTTGCAGACCCAGAACCAAGGTATTCAAATGCCGATTCAATAATTTCCCGACGGTTCTAAAAAAGCTAAAGGGTTACGTGGGGGATCTTTTCCCTGAGGCCTCAGCCGACTTTTTTTTTTTTTAAGTTAATATTTCCTTTCCTCTAGCAGGAAACATTCCATATTGGTTCCTTGTACCAGCATCTGTGTGCTGGCCATAACTAACCTCGGCATTAGAACAAGCCCAGAAATTGCAGTGTTGCAAGATCACCCTAAGTGCTCGCCTTTCTCCCTTCAAGGAGCTGACCTCCGTAGGGACAAGGTCTCTTTTGACCCGGAGCGGTGCATTGTGGCCGGGGACCCGCGGGCACTGAGCCTGTAGGCTGCAGAAACTCAGCTCGAGTTTCGGCGCAGGAGAAACTAGCGCCGGCGCGGGCGGGCGTGGCCGCGGGCGGAGGGATATCCTCGGTCCGGGAACGTGAGGCGCCGGGCCAAGCTGGAGGGCTGGGGTCTCCGTGCGCGGCGCGGAGATCGGGAGGCCGGCTCCCGCACCATGTGGGCGTGCGGGCCCAGGGAAGTACCCCGCAGACGGGTCCTGCGCTTGGAGGCGCGCTGAAGCGAAGAGGTGCACGCCCCGAGAGCGCCGTCTCCACTTGGGGCCAACTTTGCAGTAAGTTTGCAGGCAGTGAAGTTTGGGCTTGGGGAGAGCGGGCGAGGGCGCAGCGCAGTGCCGGGCTGCCGGGTCCGGCGGGAGCGAGCAGTGGCCGGCAGGCGTGGATGCGCGCAAGTTGCAGCCTGGCGCTCGCGGCTTCCCAAGGCTGCCCTGCTCAGGTGTGTGCTTCTCCCGGAAAAGTCGGATCAAAGCTAGAGCCCGCTGGAAAGGGCAGGGACCTGAGTCCTTCCCACTTTGGAAGTTCAGCCCGGCGCTGATCCGCTGCGGCTTGGGCGGAGGCCGAGGCACTGGAGGGGATCCTTGGCGACGTGAGCGGAATGGTGATTACTGGGCCGAACGCTGCTGCGCGCGGGTCTGGCCCGGGAGCCATTGCTGGACCTCGCGGCGGCGGCCGCGGTGAGCGTGGCTGCCCGGAGTCCGGAACTCCCCGCCCTGCTTTCTCCCCGCCGGCTACGCTCCTGCCTGCGCTGGCTCCACTGATCTCCAGTTTATGAAACATTGACCCAGTAGACTAGATGAAAGGAAGGCCGGTCGCTGAAAGTGGGATCTTTGAAATGGAGTCGCAGAGTTCGTTTAAATATCTTGCGCTCTAAAGGCTTGCTGCCCTTCGGTTTAAATGCAACTGGTTGAATGCAGATTGCAGAGGTGCGGTTGGTCCGCCGCAGGGCTAAACGTTAGCCAAAGGTGCAAAGGGTCGTCAGTTGTTTCTGTGTTCCCTGACAGAGAAACTTGTAAACTTGTAAGGGCTTTATTAAAAAGAGATTCTGGTTTTTCAGTACTTCTTACCTAAGTGCTTTCTTTTAGGAAGCTATCTTACTCTTGTCTCTAAGATTTAGGATTTTTTTTTATTTTTTTATTTTTTATTTGGTGGTGGTGTGGGTTCCACTGATGTGAATTGCAGAGCTTTGGAAACAAGGGTGTGATTGTAAGTATCAGGAAAGTAAACCCAAATATTTTATATGCAGTTATTATTTTTTGCATGTGTCTGAACTTAAAGTGGCTTTTTAAAAGCACTCCATGGTGGTTTGTAGGGGAGGGTTTTTTTTTTTTTTTTTTTTAGATTGGATATTTACAGTGACTATTAAAAACCGGAAAAGATTTAAAAGGCATATAACCTTCAGTTACTTATTTACCTTTTTCAAAAGCAGACCTCTAACGCTTCCTGTATTCAGTTATTTAATAGTTTAAGGTGTGTGTGTGTGTGTGTGTGTGTGTGTGTGTGTGTGTAACTTAGCTGCGATGCTTTTCTCATTACTCTTAAAGAGTTTAGGTTATATTATCCAGCACATTCAGTTGTTACATGAAAGGATATTTCTCTAGTTATATAGGTTACTTCTGGTATTTATCATTTTTGTGCCTTAGGACAGCTCTGATTCTACAATTAGAAATATCCCCCTTGTTATGTATTAGAAGGCTCAGGCTGTACAGATACTTAAAACATCATTTTAAAAATGGCACATTTTGCCTAAATGATAAGGTGAAGTGTGCCATTTTAAGAAACTTAATGCAGGATTTTATTAAAAGTTTGTATTTGCCAGGTGTAGTGGTTCATGTTGTAATCCCAATACTTGGGAGGCAGAGATAGGAGGATCACAGGTTAGAGGACAACCAAAACAAGTAGTGAGACTCATTAACCTAGTGAGACCCTGTTTCAAAGTAAAAAAATAGGGGTGGGGTGTAGCTTAGAGGTTGAATGCTTCTGGGTTCAATCCCCAGTATCACCAAAATAAATTTGCATTTGTGTATCCATTTCTTTAAAAATTATCACCTTACATGAATCAAATTCTTTGTCACTGTGAAAGGAAGTAGGATTATTAGAGGAATTCATAAAATCATTTTGGCCACCTGTGTATTCATTTATGTTTTTTAATTAGGCACTGGAAGTGTCTTCATTGGGTTCTCATCATGTTAGTAGACCATTTGGATCCATGATTTAGTTGTGTGCGAAATCATGCCATTTTTTTTCTCCTCCTGAGCTCCTTCCTTTCTGTGTATGTCTTTATACTTAGCTCTTGAGCCACCTTTGAACTTCTAGTGTTAGAATTGAAAAGGATTTTAGAGATTACCTGTTTTAGCTTTCTTATGAAGTCTGCTATCACCTGTTTTCCACTCAAGTTTGCCTGGTTTTACATAGAATCAATAAACCAAATCAAATCAGTACTCTATTACTGCATTAAATACTATCCTAGTGGCCGAATTCGTAACCCAAAGGACCTCTGGATTTAATGGAGGAAGCCATAAGGCTCTCTGTGCATTTTAATTTGTATGAATGGGAATTTGCAGTAGGAAAGTGTTCTTCTGAGCAAATTATGCAGGTGATGAACTAAGTTCTATCTTTTGGTCTCCCTTAACAGTCCAGTTCACAAGTGCTGTTTTATCCTTAAGGGCTGGGAAGGTGTTTTTAAGTTGGTATGTCATTTAAGATCAGAAAGTTGACATTTTCTCCTCATATCAGAGAGGAATGTTTTACTTAAAATGCATAGTCAACCAGATTAGGAATCTGTATATTGTACATTTTTAAGTTTTTTTTAAAAACAATCTTTCTCTTCCTGAAAGTTTGATTTAAATATTGCCCAAATTCTTGCTTAATTCCAAGAATTCTTTATGTATGTTAAGTCTATAATGTAATTAATTGTCTTCTTTAAGTCATAATTTAAATTTTGTCCTTCATAGAATATTAAAGTGTAGTGCTTTATGGTAAGGTCTGCAGCACAGACACTCATCTGGCACCACCTGTAGCCAATTTTGAAACATTTTGATGTGGTAGTGACTTCTTTTGGGGCTCTTGGAAAATTAGAGTCATTTAGAGGACCATCTACAGTGTTGTTACTGGCCTAGTGGCTGCGCTTGGATTTTCTATTAATTTGAGAGATATGGCACATTATTTTTATCATATTATCCCTCTATATCCCCTCTTCTATTTAGTCTTGTCCATTCTCTATTAATCCTTCATACATCTGTCCACTTACCAGTCCAGCAACTGTGGTTCTCCTTTGTGCCAAACTTTGGGCTAAACACAATATATAGTGGTGAACAGATCAGGTTTCCTGCCCTTAAGCAGCTTACAGTCCAGTGAGGGAGAAAGATAATGTTACAAGAATTATATTTGGGTCAGGATAGTCCTTGATAGCACCTCAGCAAGCCGTCGGCTCTGGGGAAGGTGGATTTGATACAGGGTGGGTTCCAAGGGATGAGTGAATCAAGAAGGAATAATTCAAGAACAGGAAATAACATGCAAGACAAGTTGTGGCTTGAATTGTGACGTGGTTAATGGAGAGAAGAAGCAGGAAACCTAACTTAACATGCTATCTATAGGGAATGGGTTGATTAGTTTGTCATTAGTGCATGCCTTTAATCCTATTTTTGCTTGACTTAGGATTCATCTCTTTTCTTTGTGTAGGATTAGGACTAATTTATGACAGTGATTTCAATTGGCTTATAAAGGCATTGGATGATGGTAGCAGGGATTACAGATATAGGAAAAGAAGGAAATATTGAAGAGAAAAGTGAAAGTAAACTATGTGAGAAGTGGAAGACAGGAAAATATGATATTTTTTTGCATGAAAGACTATAGATGTTCCATTAGTTCAGAGCCCTGACCATTAGAGGGTGACATTGGCTCAAGGCAGCTTGGTTGCCCAACTTGGTTCACACTTATGGGAAGTGTAGCTTTTGGATTTAAATAGTAACACTGGGATTAGATTAGGAAAATAGGTAGAGGTTAGATTATCAAAAGTCTTTAATACAAGACAAAGAAGAATATAATTAGTCAGCAGGCCAAGGGGAAATACTATTTTATAACTAGGGAATAATAATAAATTTGAATAGGATGGGGGCCAGAAAGCAGATTATCAAAAGATGATTAAAGCACTGTGCATAAACAAGTACGCATGGGAACCAGGTGGCAGCAGAAATGGAAGGGGAAAAGTTTTGAGAAGTTGAGGAAGAAGAAACTGTCAAGTCTAGATAACTTTTTAGAAGTGGAAATTTAGAGACCTGTAGAGTAAGGAAGAGGTTTGAGGAAGGGAATTAGGAGGGTCAAAAGGAGGATTGAAGGAGTAGTAGTTTAGATAATACTATGGCAGTATGTGGAGGTCTAACTACCAGTGTTACTAATATTGGTGGGTGGGGAGGGAGGAGAAGAATATGGGGTGGGATGTGGAGGTAAATATATCAAGAGTTGTGTGCCTGTATGTTTTTATCACATTGAACCTCACTGTGATATGTAATTGCCACACACTAATAAAATAATTAAAAAAAAAGAAATGGAAGTTTGTCAGGTAGTAATAAGAAATCCTGAATTTGAAGGGGTTGGAGAAAAAGGTATATGTGGGGATAGTGTAGTGGAAAATTACGATTTTAGTTCAACCCTCAGTTTTTCGAAGAAATGGAGTCCACAGGAGTCATTGCTTGAATTCAGATGATTGATTAGTGACCTGATTAGTGGATCAAGTATTGTGTCTCCCAGCCCTTTTTTTCTATTAGGATTTTTTAGGTTGCAAACTTGGGGTGATTTGAGGAATTGATAAAACTCTTCACTAGAGTAGGGAACAGCTGTTATTTTGCAATAGAAAGTGGACAAAAAGGCTATCTATATAACTTAGGTCCAGTAGCATTTCAGAAAGTGTTTCAAGAAACCTGAGAGAAGTTAGGGCATAACTATAGGGCTCAACCATGATCCTTCATGATGGAGGTGGAATGGATGAGACCTTTAAGCGTAGTAATGTGTATGTGTGGGAAGAGTTGGAAGTCACCAGTTTGTAATGCCAAACTTTAAGGTGAATGCGTTCTTGTATAGAAGAGTATCAAAGAGAATCAGGGAAGTATAGTATCTTTTGTTCTTTACATGTCATGGTTTGCCTCTTTGTTTCAGGCACTCTGACAATATAAAGGACACTGGGTTGTTGGGGCGAGGGGTGAGTAGCATCAAATGCGACCGTAAATCAGGAAAGACAAGCGGTAAGAAAAGGTCATTTGGTTTGACATTAGCTTGTGATGTAAGAAGGAGCTGCTTCTGTTGCCAAGATGGATCTGAAGGATTGTATAGAGCAGTGGAGGGTGGCAGTGTTTTTAGAGGACTTCTAAGGAAGTCACGGTGATGCTGAGAGGCTACTTTTTTCCCTAGATCTTTGCCAGTATAAGAAAGAGAGAAATAGTTTAAAGGAGGAAATGCAGGTTTGAGAGTTGTTTATTTTTATACAGGGAAGAAATTGTGTTTGTAGACTCAAAAATGGCAGTAGTGAAGGAGATTGTTGAAGATGTTTGAGTTCCTGAGATCATTTAGGGGAGAGAAGGTGGAATTTTATGATACCCAGGATATCTATTTGCAGGTAGTAGGGTGGGTCCTGTCTCTTCTGGGGTGTAAGGAGAAGAGAGAAGAGGCAACCAGAGCATTTTAAGGAGAGGAAGGAAGATGAGAGACTTTCTACCCGGTGACTTCCACTTTCTTACTATACAGGGCACATTCACATTCCTAATCCATTATTTAGTGAAAATGCCTGTGTATGTACCTAAGTGCCCAGGGAGCATAATTTGACCTATAATAAAACCTTACTAATTTGGGAATGGAAGAAGTGGCCAGTGTCAATTACAGGCCACCCTTCCAAAACATTTAAATTATTTCTGTATATAGAAAAAAATACATTAGGTGAGATGATCTTAAATCTCAAGAGGTAAACAATCCGTTTATTGAGCTTCTTGACACAGTTTGTCCTGGAATGTGCAAGAGTGCTTGGAGGAGGATAGGTACAATATTCTGATCATCTTTATGATTGTGAAGCCAGGGTAGAGAAGGGTATAGCACAGGGATGCTTGTACACACAGCACCCCCCACCCCATTTACCTGTCTTTACTTTCATGTCATGATAGCACAGAACTAGAAACACTGATCTACATTAGACAAACAGAAATGTTGTATAGGTCCGTGTAGTCATAGGTTAGTTCACTTTTATACAGAGGTTATTGAAAAATTTGTCCAACTTTCATAAGGATGAGAACACCTTTAACACTTTATTTATTTATTTATTTTTTTTTTTTGCGGTACTGGGGATTGAACTCAGGGGCATTCTACCTCCGAGATATGCCCCCAGCCCTATTTTTTATTCTTTATTTTGAAACTGAGTCTCACTAAGTTGCGGAGTGCCTCACTAGGTAGCTGAGGCTGGCCGCGAACCCGGATCCTCCAGTCTCAGCCTCCCGAATGCTGAACACTTTATTTTGGATTAATTAAAGCATATAAATGCAAAAGTTTTAAGTTTTTTTGTTGTTATTGTTTTTTCTTTTTTGTATGTGTGGAACTGAGGATTGAACCCAGGGGCATTCTACCTCCAGGCTACACCCTCAGCCCTATTTTTTATTCTTTATTTTGAAACAGGGTCTCATTAAGTTGCGGAGGGGCTCACTAAGTAGCTGAGGCTGACCGTGAACCCGGATCCTCCAGTCTCAGTCTCCCTACTACTGGGATTTTAGCCACCATGCCCGGCTAAAAGTTTTAAGTTCTGAGAAAGTCAGATTTATAGTTCCCCTACTGTCAGTATCAGTAGTTTGAAGAACAATATCAGAGTTAATTAATCATTTGAAGGCAGTATTTAAATTAAATCTTGCTAGAGTAATCATATTCATTACAGCTCCAATCAAAACTAACAGCATGTACATGGAGTTACCAGAAGTAATTAAAAGATATATGCCTAAAAGTGCCATTCATTTTCTAGATTCATAGCTTCCTCCATTTTTACTGAAAAATTCTACTAAGATGGGTTAAAAAGAATTAGCATGCACCTAGAAAACAAATAGGGTCTACTCATTAGTTTTTCAGAAAGCTCTTAAAAGCACTACCTGGCTATTATAATTTATTTTAAAAATAAAGAGTTTTTTTCTATTATAAATATTTCTGGAAGTTATGAGTAGATTATAGCTAAGTAATAGTTTTTTTTTGGTAAGATACACAATTTTTTGACTACTTAAATAGTTTAAGAAGTGTTTAATATACAATATTCTAAAAAGACAAGTCACTTATATTTAACATTTTTTAAACAACTTTGTGACATTCATTTTAAATGTGATTATCTTTGCAGTTAGGGATCTTTAAAAATTTCTTTAAAAGTGGCACTAAGGGCTGAGGGTGGGTGTAGCTCAGGGGTAGAGTATACTCTTAGCATTTGTGAAGCCTTGGGTTCAATCCCTAGCACCAAAAAAACCCAAACCAAAACAAAAAGCCCATTTAATCTCTATAAATTCTAGTAACAAGTAAAATTCTAGTGGCACTGGTCACTGATGTTGATGGAAACTGAATATTGGGGGAGAGTACAATGAGGGAGAACACAAAGTTCTTTTAATGTTTTTATCTTTGTGAATGGAAAGTTTAATGCTTCTCTGAGTATAAAGGACTAAAATGACTACCTGTTCATGTAAGAATGTTGTCCTCTCAATACTAAATATACTAATGTTTAGTAGAACTTGTGCATGTGTAATGCTGTAGCCTATGGACTAGTCTGTCTCCAAAGCATAAGAATCACATCTACATCTTAGGCTTTAGATTTTAATATGTGAAAACCTGCAGTTGTGTTCTCAGCAAAGAGTCTGTGTTTTATGAAAAATGTGCATCCACAGTAGTTAATTGGAGCATTTAACATGAAAGTCTCCCTAATGAAGAAGTATGATTTTTTTTTATCAGAAAAAAATTATTTTTCCTCCTGTGTTTATAGATTTCCAGAAATCTATACTAAAGGTATTTAAGCATTGGACCCAAGGCTCTTTTCTTTAAAGACTGAACTAAGTAAACACTCTTTGTTTTTTTTTTTTACTTTGGCAGATATATTTTAGAAATCCTAAATTACTGTGAGTTCAAGTAGTACGATCACCTTCTAAATATCAAAGTGTAGCCCTGGGCTAAAGTGGTTTTTGGAGTTTAATTTTCATAAGCATCAACTAAGTAATAACATACTTTTTGGATAAAATGATGTTAGTATTCCACCCATCCCCCACCCACACACATTTAGATTTTCCATTTGTTTTGCATACAGAACAGCAATAGTTTTGATCATGGTAATTTATAGTGAAGCCTGAGTTCACAATTCTTGGTTCTATAACTGAAGGGCTAATTATATCGCCTAAAAAGTATATTTCTTTCTGATCCAAAGATTGTATTTAATAAATTAGTGTAATTACAGTGGAATTCTGTTAGTCAAGTTTACAGAATAAATTCAGGGTTTTAAAAAGCCTCAGCTATGATTGTGCTTCAGAAGGTTTATTCCAGCTGTGATGTGTCCTGTGAAAATTGTGGCCAGTGGGTTGTGGAAGATGACTGGCATGTTTGGGGATCTTGTTGGGTGGTGGCAGTGACAGTGGTTAGACTGAGTGGCTGGGAAGCCAGGGGAGAGGACAGTGTAGTTTTATATGTTGGGCATTTCCCTTATGGCTTGGGAGTTGGAGGGGGTATTCAGGGCCTCTCAGCAGTGGTGGTAAGGGCAGGATGGCACCAGCCAGTATTTAATGTCCAAGGCCTGATGGTGGGTTTCAGTTGCTCAAAAGGATTTATTTACTTATTTTATTTTTTAATTTTTAATTTTTATTTTTATTCATATATTGTAACATATGTGTATCTATGTTTATAGCTGCACAATTCACAATAGCCAAACTATGGAAGCAGCCAAGATGTCCATCGATAGATGAATGGATTACAAAACTATGGGATATGTACACAATGGAATTTTACTCAGCCATAAAGAACAAAATCATGTTATTCGCAGGGAAATGGAAGGAACTGGAAAACATTATGTTAAGTAAGATTAGCCAGTCACAAAGAGTAAAGAAGCAAATGTTCTCCCTAATATGAGGATGCTAGGGAGAAGATGGGGTGATGGGGGTATAAGAGGGTCTCCAGATGAAAAAGGAGAGACCCTAGAAAGCAAAGAAGTTGATTTAACTGAAGGGGTTGGAGGGGGGGGGCGCACACTAATGTATACCAAAGTTACCCACTAAACTGAACTTGAGAGGGAAGGAGGGTGAGGGAGCGGGGTGGGAATTTGGGGAAGGGGTCAAACGAGAATTGTGAGCATATATATCATTATCAATTTGTACCTAACAAGGATTTATTTACTTATTATTTTTTATCACAACAATCTTTCTTACCTATCTCTATCTTACTTCTACTCTCTCTCTCCTTTCCAGTTCTTCTTCCTCTTCTGTTGCTCACACCTTGGTACAAGGTTCCGTTCTTGGTTTTCTGTCTTTGTCTATACTCGTCCTTGTCTGTGATCTTGTTCAGTTTTATGGTTTTAAGTACTATCTTCCATATTCTAACACAGATTCTCCAGCCTGGACTTCTCCTGTATATCTATCTGCTGAAAATCTTTACTTGGATAATCAATAGACTTTTCCATGTTAGTCAGCTTTCTTTCATTATGACAAAATGGCCTGAGATAATCGAATCAGAAAGAGAAAAGGTTTATTCCTGTTAATGGTTTCAGAAGTTTCAGTCCATGGTGGTTTGACTCTTGCTTTGGGCCTGTGGTGGCACAGTACTTCATGGTGGGAGCAGGAGGCCTGTTCACCTCAGGAGTGGGAGGGGTATCCCTTTAAGGGAATACCCCCAATGACTTAACTTCCTTCCAGTAGGCTCCACCTGTTAAAGGTTCTACCATCTCTCAGTAGAGCCACAGACTATTGGCTACCAAGCTTTTAACATATGGGCCTTTGAGGGATACTTCCAAACCATAGCAATTTCTAAGTTATCGTGTTTAAAATTGAACTCCTAATCATACTCTCCAAAACCTATTTCTGTCAGTCTTCCCTTCTCTTGGGTACATGAAAGCTTGGTTCTTTGCTCTGTTATAGTCCTTAGAATCTTCTTTGATACTTCTTTTTCTATCTCTTCTCTCCTTGCCCCTCCAGTCCATCAGCAAATCCTATAACAGGTCCAGAATTTGGCTACCCCCACCTCCCTGTGGGCCCAACCACTCTGGCTTCTCATGTGCGTTATTTGACAGCTGTTTGTCTTCTGTTTTTGCCCTTGTTCTTTATTTCCCATCTCAACACAGATACCAGAGTGACCCTTTTTCCCCTTCAGTTAGATCATGTCACTCCGCTGTTCAAAATCCTCTGGTGATTTCTCATTTTATTTGTAGTAAAATCCAAAGTCCTAAAAAAAAAAAAAAAAAAAAAAAAAGAATAAATACATAATTAGGGGAGAATAGACAAATTAACATTATAGAAGAATTCTGAGTCATTTGGGCACAACTCTCCACCCTTTATAAGTGTATGTGGGCTCCATGTAGTAATTTCCTTCCAGTATAGTGCAGAAAGGGGTGTGGAGGAAGAGGGAAAACTTTGTTGTACAGTTACCTGACAGACACATTCTCAGTCAAATGAACAAGGTCAAGTCCACATACATAAGTCATGTTGCTTATCTCCTGTGTAGTGATGTGGTGAAAATAACACTTTTCCTCTGTGGTCCTCTTTCCCATACACAACCCTGGTCTAATCATAAGAAAAACATCAGGCAATTTCCATTTGAGGGTCATTTTGCCTGAGGAACACTCTACAAAATGCCTGATTAGTGCTTCTTGAAACTGTCAAGGTTGTTAAAAACAGGAGAAGTCTCAGAAGCCTAATAATTTATAGAAATTTAAGGAGACACAGTGACTGAATGTAATCTGGTTTCTTGGCTGGGATACTGGGATGGAGAAGGGTACTAGGTAAAACTTAAAATCTGAATTAAGTATGGACTTTAGAAAATAATGTTAATATTGGTTCATTAGTTGGTACAAACATACTAATGAGATGTTAACAGGGGAAATTATCTTTGCAACTTTTTCTGTAAACCTAAAACAATTTTAGACTGAAAAGTTAATTAAACACACACACACACACACACACACACACACACACACACACACACAAAACCCTCTCCTTTATAATCTTTTTTCTCCCCTACTGTCCTTTACTTTTCTCTCCCATTTTGCTCCAAACACAGTGATCTCTTGGTTTTTTTCCTAAAGTAGCACTTCTCTACTGGGGCGATTTTGAGCCACAGAAGACATTTGGGCCATGTGCAAAGACACTTTTAGTTGTCCCAACTAGGGACAGATGCTATGGGCTTTTAGTGGGTGGAGACCAGGAGTAATGCTAAACATCTCCACTGTGACTCAGGGAATCTTAAGAATTATATGCCCTAAATGTCAAAAGTGGTAAGGTTGAGAAACACTAGCCCTTTAGAATTTAGAGTTCCCTCTTTTCCTTCAGGTTTCTGACCATAGTCTTTCTTAACTGCTTTATTTTTCTCCTTAGCCTGTACTCAGCATCTGATCTACTCTTGGTTTATTTGCTTATCCATCTCTCACCAGGAATGTGTTTCCATCAGGATTGGGTATTTTATTCACTTTTCAATCCCTAGCATCTAGAATTGGACCTGATTAAGAGTAGGTGCTCATTAGATATTTTCAAAGAATTAAGTAATTAGAGGAGTAAGTAGATGATAAAGATAACATATACTTATGCTTAAAAATTCAGATTGTAAAGTCAAATGTGTATACATTCCCCTGACTTCCTATTCCCTCTTCCTATTCTTAGAACTTACCGCTGTTAAATTTCTTTATCTGCCTAGAGCTTTTCTCTGTTTTTAAACATATCTATGTTCATGTTCATACATTTATCTGCCTCCTCTCCAACAAACATAAATGAGATAAGCTTGGTTTTTCTAGTTAATATATCTTGAACGTCTTTACATATTAACATATGAAATGCTGTCTTATTCTTTTTTGATGAATGCATGATTTACATGTAGAATTAAGCAAAAATATTTTAAATGCTTTTAGTAGAATCTTGGTATAATACTTTGTTGTAGAGAGGATACTAGTAATATTGTCTCCTAAAACATAATTGTGTTTCCTCAAACCAAGACAACTTTTGTTTAAAATTATCTTCCATGTTCTTTAAAGCATTTTCTTTATGTGTTCTTTTTATTCTGTTTGTAAATGTCTTGGGATTGGGATTTTTGCCTTTTCTAATATTTAACTCTACCTAGCGTGGTGCTGTCTAATAACAATTAATACCTGTAGATTGAATTGAGATTTGTTAAAATTACTGGATTATTTTATAATATTCAAATTTCCTTGAGCATTAGAACCATTGGCCAAATTGAGATATTTATAGAGATAGTTTTGGGAGAAATTTTTCTTACTTTCTTTAAATGATAGTTGTCCTAGAGGCCAAAGGTCTAATTTCCTGATTGTATTTGCTAAGGAAGCGTAGATAGCTAAAGAACAAGTTAAGGTGCCCAACTTGAAAGTGATTCAATATCAGTTAATCTTCTAATTGCTTAAAGCATATGGGGTCATCCCCCCCACCCCCCCCAATGAAATGACTAATGGGACAAAGTTGACAGTGGCTGAGTTAAGGTACTATAAATTACCTTTGCCATACTAATTTCAGCTTGGCTGATAAACCAGCCCTCCAGTCTGCTGTTTCTCTCATCTTTGGTAGCAGTTGCATTTTGTGCATACTAATTTGAGAGTTACTTTGCAAGGATACTGTGCTGTCCTCTGTGGACAGTGCTGGGGCTTTTGTGAAACTGCATTGATTTATAAGAAGGATTTGTTAGCAAGATAGAGAGCAGCTAGTATGGAAAAAAAAATTGTCCTGTTTCTCTGACCAGGCATTGACCCAGTGGACTTAGCTTACCTTTCTACTTGTTAGAGGCAACCTTTTCTTCAATTTCCCTCTTTCCAAGCCACCCTCTCCCTCTTGCAGCTCCTGCCACCTTGCTGCATTGCTTTGACCCTTTACTTGTGTTAACTTTGATTTACTTTTTGTGTGTATATAGATTGTCTTCTAATGGGGCTGCTTGAGTGACAGGTAGTTTAGAATTTCAAAGATAGTAGACACTATTGGACAACTGGTTGTTGACACCAGTGATGGTAAAATATCGATGTAGTTGATACTTGCTTTGCTGATTTAGGAAAAACTCATGATAAACTATTAAATTCTGGTTTTTACATTGTAAACGGCTTTTTTTTTGTCTCATGTTGATGTTTCAGAAATTACTTCAGTATCAAACATTATGACATAATTTTACTATCTTTAAGGAGTTATGTAGTATTAAATGAGAAAAACAAACCCTTGTATTATGTAGGGAATGAACTTAACCATTCTTATAAATAAATAATATAATTTCAGGATAAATTTTGAAAATGAGATTATACAAGTTTGTATAAAACTGCTATTGAGTTTTTCCTCCTAAATTGTAGAAGTTTTGCATATTCACAGTATTATAATAGTATTAAGTTAATAAGTACTTTGTGCATTTAATTCATTGTTTAAAGTAAATGTAAACATTTATTACCTATTTATTTAATAATTGCTTATGTTTGCCTTGAATATTTTAAGAATAAGATTTAGTTGTTACAGTTGGCAGTTTTCCATGTTTATTATAATTCTTGAGTCATCAAATAGGAAAAATAAGAGTTTGAGTAAAAAAAGATCATTGTTAGACTTAGTGATTTTGTACGTTGGAGAGTGTTAATACTTATTGGAAATCAGAAAAAAAGTCAATCAGTTCATTTATTCATAGTCTATATAGGTGAAAATACTTTGTTAAAACATAAGATTTAAAACAGTTTAAACTTTTTGGCTTGTTTTATTTCCCCAAAATAATAATTCTCATTTCTTTCTATTTTAGATTCCTGGGAGTTACAATGGGGAGACATTTGACCTTGCTTCTGCTTCTGCTCCTCCTTCTCCAACATTTTGGAGACAGTGATGGAAGCCAAAGACTTGAACAGCCTCCTTCTATACAGTTTACACATTTCCAGTACAATGTCACTGTGCACGAGAACTCTGCAGCTAAAACCTATGTTGGGCATCCTGTAAAGATGGGTATTTACATTACAAATCCGTTGTGGGAATTACGGTACAAAATTGTCTCAGGAGACAACGAAAACCTGTTCAAAGCTGAAGAGTACATTCTTGGAGACTTTTGCTTTCTAAGAATAAGGACCAAAGGAGGAAATACAGCTATTCTTAATAGAGAAGTGAAAGACCATTACACACTGATAGTCAAAGCAGTTGAAAGAAACACAAATGCTGAAGCACGAACAAAGGTCAGGGTGCAAGTGCTGGATACAAATGACCTGAGACCATTATTCTCTCCCACCTCATACAGTGTTTCCCTACCTGAAAACACAGCTATAAGGACCAGTATCGCAAGAGTCAGTGCCACAGATGCAGACATAGGAACCAATGGAGAATTTTACTACAGCTTCAAAGACCGAACAGACATGTTTGCTATTCACCCAACCAGTGGCATGGTAGTTCTAACTGGCAGACTAGATTACATAGACACTCAGCTCTATGAGCTGGAAATCCTTGCTGTGGACCGTGGAATGAAATTGTACGGCAGCAGTGGGATCAGCAGTATGGCCAAGCTAACAGTTCATGTGGAACAGGCCAATGAATGTGCTCCCACGATAACAGCGGTGACATTGTCACCCTCAGAACTGGACAGGGACCCAACATACGCAATCGTGACGGTGGATGACTGTGATCAAGGTGCCAACGGGGAAATCGCTTCTTTAAGCATTGTGGCAGGTGACCTTCTTCAACAATTTAGAACAGTGAGATCGTTTCCAGGAAGTAAAGAGTATAAAATTAAAGCTGTTAATAGCATTGATTGGGACAGTCATCCTTTTGGCTACAATTTGACACTGCAGGCTAAAGATAAAGGAACTCCTCCCCAGTTCTCTTCAGTAAAAGTAATTCATGTGACTTCTCCACAGTTCAAAGCTGGGCCAGTCAAGTTCGAAAAGAATGTTTACAGAGCAGAAATAAGTGAATTCGCTCCTCCTAATACACCTGTGGTCATGGTAAAAGCCATTCCTAGTTATTCCCATTTGAGGTATGTTTTTAAGAGTACACCTGGAAAAGCTAAATTCAGTTTAAATCACAATACTGGTCTCATTTCCATTTTAGAACCAATTAAAAGACAGCAGGCATCCCAGTTTGAACTTGAAGTAACAACAAGCGACCGAAAAGCCTCCACCAAAGTCTTGGTGAAAGTTTTAGGTACAAATAGCAACCCTCCGGAATTCACTCAAACAGCATACAAAGCATCCTTTGATGAGAACACACCCCTTGGTACTACTGTCATGAGAGTGAGCGCTGTCGACCCCGACGAGGGTGAGAATGGGTATGTCACTTACAGTATCACAAACTTAAACCATGTGCCATTTGTCATCGACCATTTTTCTGGTGCTGTGAGTACTTCAGAACACCTGGACTATGAACTGATGCCTAGGGTTTATACCCTAAGAATTCGAGCATCAGACTGGGGCTTGCCATACCGCCGGGAGGTTGAAGTCCTGGCAACAATCACTCTCAATAACTTGAATGACAACACACCTTTGTTTGAGAAAATAAATTGCGAAGGAACAATTCCCAGAGACCTAGGTGTGGGGGAGCAAATAACTACCGTTTCTGCCATTGATGCTGATGAACTTCAGTTGGTACGATATCAGATTGAAGCTGGGAATGAACTAGATTTGTTTGGCTTAGACCCCAGCTCTGGAGTACTGTCATTAAAGCACTCGCTCATGGATGGCCTAGGTGCAAAGGTGTCTTTTCACAGTCTGAGAATTACAGCTACAGATGGAGAAAATTTTGCCACGCCATTATATATTAACATGACTGTGGCTGCCAGCCGCAAGTCAGTCAACTTGCAGTGTGAAGAGACTGGTGTTGCCAAAATGCTGGCAGAGAAGCTCCTGCAGGCAAATAAATTACACAGCCAAGGGGAGGTTGAGGACATTTTCTTTGATTCTCACTCCATCAATGCTCATGCCCCACAGTTTAGGAGTACTCTTCCAACTGATATTGAGGTCAAGGAAAACCAACCTGTGGGTTCCAATATAATTTTTATGAATGCTACTGACCTTGACTCTGGCTTCAATGGAAAACTGGTCTATGCTATTTCTGGAGGAAATGAGGATAGTTCCTTCATTATTGACTTGGAAACAGGAATGCTAAAAATCTTATCTCCACTTGACCGTGAAACAACAGACAAATACACCCTGAATATTACTGTATATGACCTTGGCATACCCCAGAAGGCAGCTTGGCGTCTTCTAGACATCATCATTCTGGATGCCAATGATAATCCACCTGAATTTTTACAGGACAGCTATTTTGTTGAAGTGAGCGAAGACAAAGAGATAAACAGTGAAATCATCCAGGTTGAAGCCACTGATAAAGATCTGGGCTTCAATGGGCATGTGACATACTCTATTCTTACAGATACAGATAAGTTTTCAATTGATAGCACAACTGGTGTGGTTAAGATCATGCGTCCTTTGGATCGTGAAGTACAGCATGTGCATTACTTAAAGATTGAAGCCAGGGATCAAGCCAAAGAAGAATCCCAGTTGTTTTCCACTGTACTTTTGAAGGTATCACTAGAAGATGTTAATGACAACCCCCCTAAGTTTATTCCACCTAATTACCGTGTGAAAGTTCGTGAGGATCTGCCAGAAGGAACCATAATCATGTGGTTAGAAGCCCATGATCCTGATTTAGGTCAGTCTAGTCAAGTGAGATACAGTCTTATGGACCACGGAGAAGGTAACTTTGATGTGGATAAACTCAGTGGAGCAGTTAGAATTGTACAGCAGTTGGACTTTGAGAAGAAGCAAGTGTATAATCTCACTGTGAGGGCCAAAGACAAAGGGAAGCCAGTTTCCCTGTCTTCCACTTGCTATGTGGAAGTTGAGGTAGTTGATGTGAATGAGAACTTATATCCTCCAGTATTTTCCAGCTTTGTGGAAAAGGGTGTAGTGAAAGAAGATGTCCCTATTGGTTCATCAGTAATGACAGTATCAGCTCATGACGAGGACACAGGAAGAGATGGGGAGATCCGCTATTCCATCAGAGATGGTTCTGGTGTTGGTGTTTTCAAGATAGATGAAGAAACAGGTAAATATGTTTTTATTACTCTGGTTTCATATAGCCCTTCTATTTTTTTTCCACATATGCCTATGATAGTTCCTTCCCAGTTCCCAGCTGATATCTCTTAGGGCTCAATATAGAAGTGTACGTGCATGATTTTTGGCCTGTTGCTATATCTAAGTATATTTGTGTATAGTAAGCGGTGAAGATGGAACCAGAGGATCTCAAATGATTATGTGGGCATAAAATTAGTAAAAGAATTGAAATTGTTATTACTGATACTCATCTCTAAGTTTGTATTCAATCATCAAAAATATCACTTTGCAGGCAGGCGTGGTGGCGCACGCTTGTAATCCCAGCATTTGGGAGGCTGAGACCAGAGAATCCGGGTTCGCGGCCAGCCTCAGCTACTTAGTGAGGCACTCTGCAACTTAGTGAGACCCTGTTTCAAAATAAAAAGAATAAAAAATAGGGCTGGGGGTATAGCTTGGAGGTAGAATGCCCCTGAGTTCAATCCCCAGTACTGCAAAAAAAAAAAAGAAAAAAAATCACTTTGCTTGTGTTGTAACTTTGAGAGCCCTTCTGAACTTTTTGAAGCTATTATGTTTGCAAACTCTTAGAACAACTACTAATACCATCTGGCATGCCATCCAGAGGTTACTGCATACCTGCAAAATTATGCAATGTGCATAGAAATTATGTGTTAAAACTTGTGTAAAATGATCTGCTTTACTTAGGACCTCCTCCAGGTTTTGTTTGAGGGACAGATGTAGGGTAGTCAAATGTTGAACTGAAAAGACCTAACTTGGAATACTGGCTCTTTCAATTGCTAACTCATGATCTAGGACTAGAGAACTACTGCTTAAAACTAATACCCTTTCATCTGCAAGATGGAGATGCTCAAAATTACTATAAATGTATGTGAAGATACAGTGAAATAATATGGAAAAGTTCCTAGTATGTGTTAGATTTATTAATATCTTTTGGAAATGGTAGCAATGCTTTATTGTGATAAGCCTTCTCCTAGAATAAGGTTCTAAAACCAGGACCTTCGAGCTATCCCAAATGTGTACTATTTTATACTTTGTGTCTACCTTACCATACGTACACAGATATTATATATCAGTCTCCTGATGGAATGTGAGCCTTCTATGGAAGGCTTTTAGCTCATGCATTTTCTATCTTCAGCTGCTCAATAAATGTTAAAAAAATAAATTAATTAATGTTTTGGATTTGAAGTTCCTCCCCGCTGAGCATGGTAGTAGAAGGAACCTGCTCTGTGCAGTGATAGGTGGGTCTCGGTTTATTTACTAATCTTGTTTATATTTCCTGTATAAATCTGTCCATTCCAGTAGGGACAGTTGTTAAAGCTTTACACGTTCAGTAATATCACACACACAAAAATAACAAAATTCTTCTGTCCACACTCACCTCTGTTCTTAGACTGGCATCTAAAGATACGTATCACATGAAAAGTATAACTTGTCTTAGAAATAGTTGTTTTGGAGGCTTTAGGTTTTTTTTACTGTGCTTTTATTAATTCAAGGAATTCTTTTGCTAATTGGTTATATACTGTTAACATGTGTCAGATATAGTAAATCTACAAACTATATATCACTTATCTAAAATTCTCAGCTTTAATTCAAGAGAAAATAACATAATGGATAGTTTTTAATAATCATTCATCTGAAAAGTAGAATGCCTTTTTTTGTTTGGTCATACTGTCCAATATAAATTAGAATTTCCGGGTAAGTGTCAATATAGAAAAATACCTAGTTAATAATTGAAGCTGAAACTATGCATTTTTCTAAGAACAATTATTCCAACTTTTTTCACTTCCAAAGTAGATTTCAAAACTTACAAAGAACTGTTGTTACAAGTTTAAGTTGAGTCAGAAAATAGAACTCAAATCTTAGTTTACATTCTCTTTGTGACTTAAATTATATGTACACTGCCTTTTGGGGTTTTCCTTTCAAGTGAAAAGAGTATTTTTATTGTTGCTTTAAAAAAAAATCATTTAAACCGGGCGTGGTGGCGCATTCTTGTAATCCCAGTACTTGGGAGGCTGAGACTGGAGGAACCGGGTTTGTGGCCAGCCTCAGCTACTTAGTGAGGCTCTCTGCAACTTAGTGAGACTCTGTTTCAAAATAAAGAATAAAAAACAGGGCTGGGAATGTAGCTGGGAGGTAGAATGCTCCTGGGTTCAATCCCAAGTGCCACAAAAAAATAATTAATTAAAAAATAAAATAAATAATTTAGAAGCTAGTATTTGTCACCTATAAATTTAAGGAATTAGGTTATTCTTACTACCAAGAAAAAAAAAAATAGAAATAGATCTATGGTAGTTTTCAGAGTTGAAAGGCAGTGCTAGACTTTTCCAGTGATAATTTGGTGGGAGGGAAGAGGTGTTAGAATTATAGGCAGTGTGGTTGGTAACTGTGAAAAATTGTTATGCATTTATATGAATAATAATATTTAAAGGCTAGAATCTGGAAATTTCTAGGTCATGTATTCTGTGGTCCTTACTTTACAGAGAAAATTACTCAGTGTGTGGTAGATTTATTTATATATGCTTTTGAAACTGAATAAGTGATACAATATTTACACATTGGATTGGTATGCATTACAAGATGTATTTTTGATAGAATTACTAGCCCAAATTACTTTAGAGGTTCGTGGCCAGGACAATTAGTATTAAAGCATAGCATAGCATTCCTTTGGAGAAAATCAGTGTAAGTAGTAGGAATGCTAAAATTAACTAATTTTTAAATTTGGAGTTTACTCTTTTGGGCACTGTGGAAGTATGGAGAAATGTCTGTCCAATGAAGAAAAGTAGGGGCAGTTTAGAAATACCAGTGGGAACCTCACAAAAGGCAGCACTAAAACTGAATATGAATTGGCTTTGACCTTGCTCAGGTCTGGTTAGGACAGTTCTGTAGAACTGTCTATTTCCATTTATTGCCTATTTCCATTGGGATCTTGCTTTCCCTAACAGTGATATATTTTAAATTGTAACAGGCCTGCGCAGGACTGCTTTGGCTCTGGGCACCAAAAACCTGTCTGCTTAACTATTTGCTCTTTTTTTTTTTTTTTTCCTTTAAACAACTAATGTTGGTTGAATAATATGACCAGATTCTTCTGGTGGTTTAACTATTTCGACATTATCAAATATGTCTATCTTGTGTGTACTGTCCACAGGACAGGGACATATTCAGCAATCTGAATTCAGCTCTTTTTAAAAGATCCTTATTTTTAAATCTGCTTAAACTTGAAATGATCTTTGAAATGTAGTTTTAAAAATAAAGCAAAAATTCTGTGGGTTTTCTAAAATTTGTCACCAAGTATATGTAGCCTGTTAGTTCTGGATTTTGGACATATTTTGCTAATTATTTAAATGCTAAAAGTGGAGGTTTCTTAGAAGATTGGGAATGGAACTACCATATGGCCCAATGATACCTCTTTTGGGCATCTTTCTAAAGGAATTGAAGTCAGAATAGTAGACAGATACATGCATATCTGTGTTTATAGCAGCACAATTCACAACAGCCAAATTATGGAACCAGCCTAGGTGTCCATCAACAGATCACAAAACTGGTATAGACTCAGTGGGATTTTACTCAGCTGTAAAGAAGAACAAAATTATGTAATTTGCAGGAAAATGGATAGAATTTGAGAATGTTATGCTAAGCGAGATTAACCAGCCTCAAAAAGTGAAGAGTTTTGTTTTCTGTCCTATATGGAAGCTAGATAGAAATTGGGAAGCAAGGGTAACTGAAATGGAGGAGCAGAGACTCCAATGGAGTGATGAGGGGGATAGGGGAAGGAGAAAGGGGGAATAGAGAGGTAAAGAAGGTAATGGTTGAAATAATGCTATGTACATATATTAAATTACCAGTGCTAATACCAAAGACATGTATGGGGAAGGAGAGAGAGGGGGTGGGATCTGGAGGGAAACCAAGTGCTGTGTATATGTATATTTCTCTCTATCTCAGTATGATGCACCATTAAAGTAAAAAAAAAGGTGAACATTCTATGAATGAATTTGTCACTAAATATATGTAGCCTATTAATTCTGAATTTTTTTTTTTTTTTTTTACATATTTTGCTAGTTGGCTTTGCAGGGAAGTAACGTGTCATTGTATTGTAGGGGTGGCAGTCATTTGTTCACCTGATAATTGCTGTATCATTTTCTGGAGAGGCCTCTGGGCATTAGTGAGCTGTTCTGACAAATCCATACTTGCACGATTGCCTTTCCAGTTGAGGTTTGGAAGGGTAGCATATTACATGAAAAAATTATGTGGAAAGTCAGTCTTGTTAGAGTGCCAGTCTCTTGAGCTCTAATTAAGATTCTTTAAATTTCTCTGCTTAAAATCTACAGTTAGGATTCTAAAGTAGTTGAAACAAAAATATTCAGTGGAGTATCTTGGAAGCATGTGTAATTTCACATCTGACTTTCAGTTTGTCTAATACCCTTCCCAGTGTTCATTTTGTTTTTACTTCACATGTATTCTTGGTCGTTTCATAAGCTTCAAAGTTGAAGTAGATTAGGATTTTGAGCATCCCTCTTAAAGATTTGTGGAGTAAGTTCTGTTTGGTCATCTTGGCTGATGGGTGCCCATTAAGTTAATTATTACTTGAAGATCAAGAGAAAGTCACATCTTTTTGTTAATTTTTTTTTTTTTTTTTTTTTTTTTTTTGCGGTACTGGGGATTGAACTCGGGGGCGTTCTACCTCCGAGCTACACCCCCAGCCCTGTTTTTTATTCTTTATTTTGAAACCGGGTCTCACTAAGTTGCGGAGTGCCTCACTAGGTAGCTGAGGCTGGCCGCGAACCCGGATCCTCCGGTCTCAGCCTCCCGAATGCTGGG
>PVLC010004390.1:0-43726 GCA_004027655.1 Graphiurus murinus
AAAATGAATAGATTAACACAAATTTTAATTTTCTGTTTAAATTTTTAATAGAATGATTTGGTTTTTGTTTTAGAGCTAGAAATCAAAACTACGTTCTTGCATGTACAAGGTAAGTGCTCTACCACTGAGCTATATCCCCAGCCTTTAATAGAGAAAATATTGATAAGTAGATATAACCCACATACAAAAGTTCTTCAGGATTCTCAATAATTTTTAAGAGAGTTGAGAGTTTCTTTGGGGGGTGGTGTGCTGGGTCTTGAACCCAGGGCATTCTACATCCGAGCTACATGCCCAGCCCTTTTTATTTTTTATTCTGAAACAGGGTCTCACTAAGTTGCTGCAGCTGGTGTTGAGTCTGCAATCGATCCTCCTGTTTTGGCCTCCTAAGTACTAAGATTATAGGTGTGCACCACCATGCCCAGCTTGAGTTAAGGAGTTTTGAATCCAAATAGTTTGAGAACTATTGTAGGGTAACTACCTGTTAAGATGTTCATAAAGGACCATTAAGTTTAAAAAGCAGGGAACAAGCACTATGTAGAGTAGGAACCCATATATGTTTATATTAACCAGATTTGGACAATCTATATGGTTCTGTGAACTGCTCCCTGCTGGAGGGGAGCAGTCACTCACTCTGAACAAATGCTTAGGACGAGTCATTTGAGCTTTTTTTTTTTTTTTTACTTTTGTTTTCCATGGGTGAGCTTGCATTTATTTTACAATTGGAAAATCTGAAAATCTTTAAAAAGAAAAAATGGTGTACCTTCCTGAGCTAGATTTGTAAGACTGCAAACACTCGAGGTGGGGGCTGGGAGGCAGGGATTTTTTTTTTTTTTTTTTTTTTTCTGTTCTGTTCACTGCTTTATTTCCAGCACCCAGGCTGGTGCATGGAACAATGTCTTGAGTATTTGCTTGAATTAATGAATGCATGAATGGCATGTACAGGACACTGATTTGCAGACTTATAAAGCATCAAGATAAGGAGACAGGTAACCTCTGCGGCAATTTCAGTGCAGCCCGAGGGCTGGGGACAGCCTTCAATTACTTCCATAATCCCCCGCAGGGCACCTTAAAATTCAAAACAACCCTGAGGGATGTGTATTATTATCCAAATTTAGTTCTCCGCCGAGCCCGAGAGGCGGCTTCCTTTTCCACTCTTTGAAGGAAGGGGAATAGAGAAAGGCCCTATTTAAGCGCCTGGGGCAGGACGGGACACTAAAACAAACAAAAAACAATTTAGGAATAGGTGGATAGTCTTTGCTCTGGCCCTCTTTCTGCTTGTCTCTAGTTAGAAAAATGAGTGTGATGAAGACCCAGTTTATATTAATAAATCACAAGTTGGGCCAGTACCCAACGTTTGCTGAGTTGAAGTAGCTAACCACTTCCAAGAGCAAACCGAGTCCAGACTTTGGGGTAAACAGGTTTGACTCTAAGGGAGCGCCTGGAGGGGGCGTGCAGTAGTTGATCTTGGGGCAGACCAGGGCTTGAGGACGGCTTGTACCTGGGGACCGTGGGGGCTTGAGGTGTGGGAAGTTCATATTAACCAGAGAGGAAAAAGTGATCGCTGGTAACAGCAATCCTGCCCCCCTCCTTGGGGGTGATGGGACGATGCAGCGAAAGGCCGGAGTTCCGGGCCAGGCACACAGTAGGCGCTGACTCCAGACGCGGGGGCCCGGGCGTGCACAGCTGAGGCGCCGCTCCCGGGAGCCGCCCGGTCTCACACTTGGCTCCTGGCGCTGCGCGGCTCACCGCGGGGCTCACCGGCTGGACCCCGCGTCGGGCGAGTGGACGGGATGCCTGGGCAGAAGGCCAGCCGCCGGGCCTGGTGCAGCAGGAACAGAGCTGCCGACGTCCAGCGGCGGAACGCGGGGCCGGGGTCAAGGCTGGGGCGCCGGTGCGCGGGAGGGGTGGCCGGACGCGCGGGGACCGCATGGGATGTGACGAGCGGCGCGCGGTGCATTGTGGGAGCCCCGGGGCCGAGGCGACTGGTTCCAGTTCACTCGGCAGCGGAGCCGGGCGGAGGGGGCGAGCGCGGGGCGCGCGGGCGGGAAGCGAGGAGGCGGGCGGGCGGGCCAGCGAGGAGCGCGGAGAGAAAAGGCGCGAGCGGCCGAGAGGCTCGGGCCCGACACCTTGCTGCCGCCGCCGCCGCCGCCGCCGGGCCGCCCGTAAGTGCCGCGCGGGCCCCTCGCCACGCGCCGGGTCCCTGCGTGCCGACCCCGCCGCGCGCCTGGCAGCCGCGGAGCCCGGGAGCGGCGGGGCCTGGCGCGCCCCGGGCGGCGCTCGGCGGGGTCGGCTGCGCGCTCCGTGCGGCCCACGCCGGCCTCGCGCCCGGGCGCCCGCCCAGGCCCCGCCAGGGCCGCGCGGGATCGCCTTTGGTTTTGTTCAAAAGCAAACCCGGAAACCAACTTCTCTTCGCAACGCATCCTCTGCCCGCGCCTGGGCGCTTTTGTGGGGAGGGGACAGTTCTGGTCCTGCCCTGGCGACCCTGCCCGGGCCGGGCCCGAGGACGCGGAGGCCCCGCCGGCGCAGGAGCTGTTGTGCGCGGAGTTGCACTTGGTCAGGCGCCGCCGGCCCGCGAGTGGCCCGCCGCGGCACAATAAGTGGGGCCCGAGCCCCAGGGGGCCTGGCTAGCCGCTGGCTCGGTGGCGCTGCGCGGCTGGGGCGGGGGTTGGGGGCTGCTCGCGGGACTGAAGCCAAGGCTGGGCGGTGGTGGGGGGGACTGTCCAGGGACGGCTAGGAGAAGGACCACGGCCACCTCCACTGTTCTCGCTCGCCTCAGGATCTGCCTTTTGTTTGCTTTGTGGTTGGTAGGGTTTTTTTTGTTTTGTTTTGTTTTTAAGGTAGGGCTGGAGGACTGTAAGCTCCCCAGGTGGAGAAGGCTGGCAGGGAAAAGAGTCACCGTGGGTGGGGTGGAGTGGAGAGAGAGTGCTCTGGATGCTGCTGTCGGTATCACCTGACAACAGGTGTGAGAGACGGTGTGCCCCACCCCCACTCAGGCCAGGACCGCAGATCACTCAGATTGCTGGTCAGGAAATTGCTTGAAATGTTCTGTTAGACTAGATATCAGGAAAATGTTGCCGAGTTTGAAAGTGAGCGAGTTCCCGTGCAGACAACTGAGATAGACCTTGAATTCAGCAATTACAGTTACCATGAAGTCCTTGTAAGATTTTAATAGTCCAATAAACCGCATAGAAGAATAGACAATTAAAGGGGGCATTCCTGCTAACTTCTCTCTTTTCTAACACCTTTGTGGTTTGAGGGTTCACTGTTAGTGGGGAGGGCATGCTTTGTTCCTAGGGTTTTAGACAGCCTTAGGTTTGAGTGGGAGACTCAAGATGTGATTAGGTAGAACCCACCTGCTACTTACTGCCAGACACCTTTAGGGTCCTAGGCTGCTGTAGGGTGTCATTAACTCTGAAGAGGACATCTCATGCCCCTAACTGAAATTAATACACCTTGTATACAATTAACCAAAGTTGAGCAGCAGCATCTTAATCCTATACAAGTGACTCTGATGAGGATGACTATGTTTTTAAATTTATTTTTTCTGAAAAACAACACAATTCTTAAGACTTCAAATTCTTCCCCTTTCTAGTTTTAGAAGGAGAGAGGAACATCTCTGCAGTCTGTTCTTTTGTTTCAATTTGTTTTGATTGTTAATGTCTGTATCTAAGCAAAGTGTGGGAGGCATGGAAATGAAAATTGTTTGGGGGCAGGTCCAATCCTGGACAAGGCAGGGAGAGCTCACATTTTATTAGCCTTTGAGAATTGTGTGGAACATCACATGTGACTTTCTGATATGTAGTTGTGTCACTGTCTTGAGTGTATATGTGTATGGGGGGGGCACTAGGGATTGAACCCAGGTGTATTCTATCTCTGAGTTAGACCCTGCCCTATTTGATTTTTTATATTGAAACAGGATCTTGCTAAGTTGCTGAGACTGGTTTTGAACCTGCGATCCTCCTGCCTCAGACTTTCAAGTACTGGGATTACAGGTGTGCACCACCATACCCGGCTTACTATTTTGGTTTTTACCAAATGAGTTGGGGCAGGTAATGGCATAGCTTAGTTTCCACTTCTGGTGACATTATAGCTTCCTTTCTCATTGACAGGCTTGGAATAGATGTATTTTGGGACCTGTCTCTAATACCTTCAGAGCTAATGCCATCCCAAATCATTCAAAGAAGAATTATTTCAATAAATAAAAGCATAATGCAAAACCCTTCACTGAAAAACCCAGCAAGAGTCTACATACAGTGTACATCAGAATTGCAGCAGCCTTTGGTTCTTCTTTGAGTGTCCCCATGAGTTTGTGATAGACTTCTCAGAACCCTCTTCTTGGAACATGGGTTGGGAAGGGGCAGGAATGTATGGGGCCCATACCTGTCATAGGGTCCTACTCCCGTTCTGTAGGTTTAGAGGGATAGTGGACCTGCCTCAGCTCTCATGAGTGAGCCTGAGTGGGTCTACTCACCATCACAAAGAATCATAGCTTTTTTGCTGGGATCGAGCCTGCCTGGCCTGTGTCTTCCAGTCTTTCAACAAATCTCTGTGAATCAGCTGATTCAGGCAATGGGGACAAGCCATGATCAAGAAATGCCCAGGCCTTGCTCTGGAGAACTGACATTAGGAGGAAAAGTGGCTATTGGGAAGTCTGTGTAGGAGGCCACAGTAGCTAGTCTCCTGGAGGAATGGTAACCTAACCAGAAATAAGCCCTTATCTGGCATGGAGAGGTCAAGTAGAAGTTGGCTAGTCAAAGGAGGGCAGATGGGTACAAGTGTTTGAGGTTTGGAGAACCACATGTGCAGATCTCGGAAGAAAACAATAGAGGGCACTTGAGGAACTGCCAGAAGCTCAGGATGGCTAAAGCCTAGAGTCAGGTCATGCTAGCTGGCCAAACAGGCCAAATCACAGGACCCTGATCAGAATCACACTTTATCCTAAGAGCAGTAAGGAGCCACTGAAAGGTTCTGAGCAGGAGAGAGATGTGGTCAGGTATTCTTTATTCTTACTAGAAATACTTCCTTTATTCAGCAAATACTGAGTTGCTTCCAGGTGCCAAGTCTGACCTAAGTTCTGCCCTTTGAAGCTCACATTTTAACTTTTTTTTTTTTTTTTTGTGGTACTTGGGAAGGAACCCAGGGGCCTTCAGACTATACTCTCAGCCCTACTTTATTTATTTATTTATTTATTTATTTATTTATATTTGGAAACAAGGTCTCTCTAAGTTTCTGAGGCTAACTTCAAACCTACAATTCTCCTGTCTCAGCCTCCCAAGTACTGGGATTACAGGCCTGTGCCACCATGCCCGACTTTTAACTTTTTTCTTGATGACTTTCACTGGAGTCATGTTAGAGTTCAACACAGTCTTCCAAAGGGAGAGGAGGTAAGCGGGAAAGTTCCCTATAAAGCAAGCACAGATTAATATGCATATGCTATTAAAATGTACTGCCAGTCCCTTCAGTGCAGTTCAGAAAGACACCATACAGTGGGTTTGCAGAGGTGAAATTTCAGTCCCCAACTGTCTCCTGAAAACTGTTTCCTGTTTGTGGTAGATGGCACTTGTGTTGGGTGTTGCTTTTTCCCACCACTGAAAGCCTAACACATGAGCAAGATACATGTGCTGGAACAAGATGCCTGGTTGAGGATTTATTTTCTGTCTCAGATGGTCTGCTTCTTCTATTTGCAATCCTTCTATTCAGTGAGGATGGACTGTAGGTTCTTTAATTGTCTGGCTCATTTTATGATTTAGTGTTTAATGAATGGAGAGATATTTCTCTTGATTGGCTAGTGGTACAAGAACAGGTCTCTGTTCCAAGCCAATCGGAGCACAGCTTGTGAACCCAGCTCTGTGAGCGATGTTTGTATAGTATATCCACATGTCTCTGGGGATGTGCCACTGTTAATCATTTGATGTGATAGGAGTAAACAGAAGAGAACAACAGGATTAGTGTCCTCCCCTTCACAATCAAGTGTCTCAGGTTTGCTTTCATGATCGAGTTGACGGGAAGGCAACAAATACATGTGGATATGGGGGCATTTATCCAGCTGCAGGGATTGGGTTGTGCAGTCCTCCCTCATCAACAGTGATATGAGCACCAACAGCTCAGATTCTCCTATGCTGGAGCCAGAGGTAGGGCTCTCTGATGCAACTCCCCAACAGTTGCAATCAATATTTCAGTCAGGATCAATATATATGTATTCATTGCTTAAATAATAAGACTTCATAATTGATCATCTTAGTGGTTTCATAAATGCCCTAATTGTTTAAGGAGTTTCTCTGCTGCAGCTATACCAGGGGCCAATGCCTTACAGTTATGAGGAAGGTATTTTCTTTTAGTCTCTGTTACTGAGCCAGTCTGGTGGCAAGATGAATGGTTGCTGGAGCCATAAAATTCTCGTAGAGTTGTAAGCCCTTGTTTGACTCATTTATAGGGCATTGTAGTGCTGCCTTCCCAAGAATCCCTAAGGTGACTCCACAAGCTCTCTGACTTTTGAGTGTGGGCTCTCCCAGCATTTTGACCAAGTGTATGTTCATGAATAGTCACAGAGAAGGTTCCTGACTGGTGTCCCACTGGCCATAGCTCTGAGTCCTGGGCCTTTGGAAATGCTGTCCCCTTCTCTGTCAAGGGAACCTCATTCAGTATTAAGTGTCATCTAATCAACTACAGTCCAGCTGGCATTGAAGTGTCTACCAAGTAGTAGGCAGGGTGATGGGTGCTTGGAGATGCAGTGGTGAACAGAGCAAATTGGTCTATGCTATCAAGACATAAGAAAGCAAGCAATGATGATTGAATGAACAAGTGCTAAGTATGAGATAGCTAGCTTTAGAATTCATATATAACTTGGGTCTAGAATGGCAGATAGGTTGGAAGGAAGGACTGGAAGTTGTATTTGCAGAGTACTTTACATAAAATTGGGTAAAGAGAATGTATTAAATAATAGAGGTAAGCAGAGGGAGATTATAAGGAATTTTAAGCTGGGCATCAGCAGGCATGTCTGCTAGGGGAACTAGGAATGATTCACCTGGGGGAACTCTGGTTGCTGAACTACTTCAGACAGGGCTGGTGGGTGTTTCAGACTGAGCAAGTTGCATATGCTGAAGGGTAAAGGTGAGAGTGTAGGTAGTGCATGCAGTGAAGAGTAGGAAGGCATGGCTGCCCTCCATGGCCACTTCTTTTTTTTTTTTTTAACCTCTACTGCCACTCCTTGTAGTAGAGGGCCTCCTATTCTCATGTCTATCCTGTTCATGGGATCCTCCCCACCAGAATTCTAATTTGCCCTGTGCTGTGAGGACAGATTGCATTTTCCCAGGCATATCTCAGTTGTTCAGAAGCCAGTGATTAGAGACTGGCTTATTACTCAGCCATGTCTCATCTCTCTGTATAACCCCTCTCCAATAGTTTGTCTTTGAGTATACTGAGTTTCTGCAAGTAAGCTTCACTTTTATTTTGATTGGTTTAGAGTTAGAGGAGTTAAAAAGCATATTAGGCTGTTTTTTGTTACTATAACAAAACATCAGAGGCAGGCTACTTTAGAAAGAAAAAGGATTTATTTTGGCTTATGATTCTGGAGGTGAAAGGTCATGGGGCGTCATCTGGTGATGGCCTTCTTGCTGGCAGAGCTCTGAGGTGGTGCAGAGTATCATATGGCAAGCAACAGGGAGTGCATCTGGTACATGTGTCTCTTCTAGTCTCTTCCCCCTCTTCATATAAAGCCACCAATAGGGCTCCACCCTAATGACCTTATCTAATCCTAACTACTTCCCATAGGCCCCACCTCTAAATACCAAAGTCAATTAAGTTTCCATCCTCAATACCTCAGAATGGGGATTAAATTTCAACACAGGAAGCCTTGAGGAACGCGTAAACCATGTCTAGCTGTAGCACAGAGATCCTTTTAGGATCTTCATGTCTTAGGCTGATAACAGCAGAAGGGCAGCCACGCTACCTTACAGTGATGACTGACTCGGCCTGTCACTGTTGTGAAAGCATTTAGGGTCTGCAATACTGTGCGAGCTCCTGATTGACTGAGTGAGTCCACGTTTTTGTCAGTTTGACCAAGTGATATAGCTGTTTTCCTGTGAGCAATTTGCAAAGCTCTGAAGAGAGGCTCAGTGCTTAGGAGGTCACTTTGTTTATTGTGTGGGACTGTCCATCCCTCAGATTAGGCTGCATGCAGGATATGGCTCAAATAGGGCCCAGCAGACTTTGGTCACTCAGACCCTAGCTTCAGAGTCAGATTTCAAACTGGCTTGTCATGTGACAGAGAAAAGCTATTTCCTCTTTGTTTTCTTCTGAGCAAATAGTAAGGGTCCATTTCCCAACCTCTCTTGCAGTGAGATATGACCATGTAACCAAGTTCTAGTTAATGGATCACGGTCAGTAACGTCATGCCCCACCTTCAAACTTGGCCCCTAACACCCTCCACATACTATCCTCCATGGTGTTTTCCTCTCTGTGGGAACTCACCATTGAAGATATCAGTCAGAAGATGGGAGGGGGCTGGACCTACAAACCATTTTGTACAGGAGATGTACCAGCCAAACAAGGAAACTGCTTTTGGATTTCTATTAATCCATTTTCTGTTACTATAATGAATTACCTGAGGCTAGGCAACTTTACAAAGAGAAATTAGCTTGGGTGGTTCCAGGGCATGGTGCCAGCATCAGCTTGATTCTAGTGAGAACGTCGTGGTAGGTGACATCACAGTGGTGGGAGTTCATGCAAGATGAAGAGATGACATGGTGACATAGCAAGCTAGAGAGCAGTTGAGGAGAGGGGCCAGTAATGACCCCCAAGAGGCCCCACCTCTTAAATGTCTCAGTACCTCTTAATACCACCACACTGATGGTCAAGCTTTCAACACATGAATCTTTGGGAACAAACCACATCTGAAATATACCGGGACTTTTTATGCGTGGGAAGTTATTTATAGGGACTTATCTGTTACATTCGCTTAGCAATACCTTCCCCAGTACAAATGTCCAAGATCTGTTATGTAATAGATGGTCTTTTTTCATCTTACACACACTGCTATTTTGTTAACTATCAAGTGCCCACTCAGTGAGTATCAGAACCTTACATGCACACTCAGATTAATTCTCCCATCTGCTCTTTGAGAACTTTTCAATCATCTCCACTTGACAGATGAAAAAGTAGGTCTAGAGGGATTAAATTATTGTCCAAGGCCACACAGCCAGTAAGTGGCAGAGTCATACTCAGAGTCAGGTCAGTCTGGTTTTGGACTTACTGCCTGGTGCTCAGTAGCCACTTCCCTCACAGCCACTCCGTCCCCACGTTGGTGTTGGGCTAGAGTGGCCCATACCTCCAGAGATCTCTCAAGAGCAGCCCAGACCCCACCTACTCATGATTCATCTGAAGAGTGCAGATTTTCCAGAGGATGATTTACAAACCACTGCATGCTGCTGGATGTGATGAGGCTGCGGGGCTCACTCAGATTTCTTTCAGAGCTCCAGGAACTACAGTTAACGCAGAAAGAACATGGGGATGGGTAAAGAAGAATATTATTTCTGGAAGACAACCTCATGGGTAGGGATAAAGATGGGAGACTGCTACACTGGAAAGGAATCTCACTCAGGGTGAGATGTGCAGATGTTTTTCTGCCAGCAGGGTAGCACTGGAGGACCGCTGACGACCAAGGAGACCTTTACCAAATTCCAGGGATGATTCAACTACAGAAGCTGACATTTAGTAGCTTATAGTTCAGTTGAGTTAGGAACACAGCAGACACAGACATGGGCTAGGATATATGCTATGGAATGTGGTCCGGGCTGTGACCAGGTCCAAGAGGCCTCCAGGTAGAACAGGTACATGAGCATCCGCTCAGCAGGTTAACAGAACAAAGGGCATCCCAGGCAGGAGAAGTAGCATGTTCAAAGACATCCTTGATGCAGCATGACATCAGTAAGTCACGGGTGGCATGGGGCATCCAAGCCCAGGCAGGGGTGCCAGGAAGCAGTGTTGCAGAAGTAGCTGAGGAGGCTGTTTGTGGTTGACTTGGAGTTTGAGGTGATGGTTCCCCATCCATAACCACAGGCCTCCCCTACTGAAAGAGTGGAGACATATGAGTTGAAAGCTCTTTGTCCAAAGATACTGGGTTGTTGGTCTGTGAAACATATTTATAATAAAGTCAGAGACTACCAGGAAACCTGTGACAGCTCTTCCTGAAAACAGACACATGCACATACCACATACCATTGGCTGCTTAGAGTAAGCATGGGACCTGCTTGCTAGGATGTGTTAAAACTGCATTCGTGCAAGAAATAGAGTCAACTAATTGTTTCCAAAAAACTCCAACTTTTCTGGGTCTCTGAAGCAACATGATCTCTTAAGCCTTGGTGCCCTGGCAGGGTACAGTACAGGGATCTTATCACGGGCCTGGCCACACAGCTGCCCCAGAGTACCCAGGGGTTCTCTGTCAAGCATATGACTTGGGATGCTCTCAGAGTCATGGAGATGTTAGGTGTGGACCAGGCCCTCAGTACAAGTTTGAGTGTCAAAATAGCGAAGACTCCTAGCCCTATGATTTCCATGTTTATATAGGTGTGGCCTTTTGGAACTAGAGAGGTCCACACAGGTGGTGCCTACCTCAGTTTCTCAGTACATGGGAGACCTGTCCATTTGGTTCAGTGGTCTGAGCATACATGTTCCATGGGAACATAGGGAAGGATCAAGGAAATTCCAGAACAGGTTGAAGTTTCTCATGTTCCCTCCCCCAGCACCTTGTGCTGGCCCTTTGAAGCACTCACCATGATTATCATTTAAATAACTTTGGGGTTATTTATTGTCTTTCTCCCCACCAACTCAGGAGGGCAGGGACCACATCTAGAAGCACAGGCATAAATGGTCAGGACACTTTGAGTAGGCATCTGCTACACTAGGAATACAGTCAGGGGAAGCCCTCCGTCCACTTACAGTCTAATGGGAGAGATGGGGATGTGCATATCATTGCTGCCTGAAGCACATGCAGCTGGGAGGTTGGAGCAGCTGGACCTGAGCACTCACCTGAGCCCTCAGAGATGGTTCAGCAGCTGGCAGAGAGCAAATGTGAGGGCTAAAGGAGGTTCTGGCAAAAGGGAGCAATTACTGTAAAGACAGAAAAAAAGTCCTGTGGCTTCCTGTTTCTGAGTTTAAACACAAATGGCAGGAGGCAGAGCTGGACAGATGGGCCAGGCCTCCATGGTGACCAAAGGTCCTGATTTTATCTTGGGACTTGTGGCAGCTCTGATAAGCTTTGGGGGCAGGTCTAGGGCATATTCCAGCATGTGCATGCAGATTGCCCTGCCTACAGGGTGGAAGGTGAATTAGGGTAAATTGGTGGACCTTGGCAGGTGACATGTGAACACTTGGCTAAGATAGTGATGAACTAGATCTAGTCATGTGGGAGTATGGAGGACTGGACTTGACTGGGGCTCTTTGGGTGGGGATGAGAGAGTTGCAGGGAGACAAAACCACTTTTCTCTCTTTAAAAACAGCACCCCCCTCAAGCCCTGTGGTCTAGAAGTGCTTGGAAGGCCTTTTATTGCAACCTGGCTTACACACCATACTAACTCCTGCAGGTTGCTTTTGCCTCTTATAGATCAGGGTAGTAAGGTAGAGATGCTGCTGTCATCATAGGACACAGGTATCTGGCTTGACATCTTCATTCTAGTTGTAGGCAACACTGTGCTCTTTTTATTGTAGATTTATTGGCCCCAATCTCAAGCTTTTAAAATGCAATTATTAAGTAAGTGTGTAGAACATAACCAAGAAATCCCATTTTCTTTTACATCATGAGGCATAAAGGCAAGGCACTTGAGCAGTCATTGTCAGTGTAACAGTTAAATGGAAGTGACCAATAAAACTGATGTCATGGTATAAAATGTGCAAAGCTGAGCCTTTCTTTTCTCAGGCCAAACCGCTCCAACAGAGTGCATAAACTTGGCTTAGAGGGCTCTCAGCAGCTGAAGCAGTAGCAGCTGCTGTCTAGACCTGTCCTATTGGGACAGGAGGGATGTGCTGTCCCCAGTGATCCTGATGGATGTGCTTCTTGCCTCCACAGTGTGTTGACTGATCTGCTTCCAGGACCACCGCCATGTCGAGCCGTGGTGGGAAGAAGAAGTCTACCAAGACCTCTCGGTCTGCCAAGGCAGGGGTCATCTTCCCTGTGGGGCGGATGCTGCGGTATATCAAGAAAGGCCACCCCAAGTACAGGATCGGAGTGGGAGCGCCTGTGTACATGGCTGCTGTCCTGGAATACCTGACAGGTGAGTGTGCTGAGTCAGCTGTAGACACCTGGGCTCAGATCAGCTATTCTGATGGCTCTCCAAGGATTGCTGGGACCTTTTTCTGTTTCTTTTGTTTTGAAGCATTTCATACCTTTGAGAAAGTTAGAAGAGTAGCATAATAACCATTTTTACCTAGATTCAAGTTGTTAACATTTTGCCCCATTTGCTTTATCTCTCTCTCGCTGTGTGTTAATATATATATATAGATGCTTCTATATTTATTTCTGGCTATTATATAGTGCAGTTGTTCCAATAATGTCCTTTATGATTTTGTTTGGTTTCCCTTTCCGATCCAGGATCCATTTCAGGATTATATTTTGCATTTGGCAGCCAGGTTGGGCCAGACTTATTTAATCTTGAACAAGTCCCCAGTCTTGTTTTGCTTGTAATCTTCCATGACATTGACAGTTTTGGAGAGTCCAGGCCAGTTGTTTTGCAGAATGTCCTTCCATCTGGGCTTGTCTCATGATTAGATATTCAGGTCTCACTTGAGCAGGAGACGCATCAGTGGTGTCGAGTCCTCTTCTCTGTATCACATCAGAGAACCTGATGTGGGTTTGTGCTATTGCTGATGATGTTCAGCTTGTTCATTCAGCTCAAGTGGCATCTGCTGGATTTCTGCACATCTTCTGCCTTTCACCCCGTGGCTGTAGCATCCCTTGATCCTATTTGAATCTCTTGTTATTGTGGTGTTACGAAATAGAGATTTTTCAGTTTCTTTCATTTCTGCATTTCTTAGGTGTTCTTCTGTAAAGAAGAGCTTCCCTCTGCCCTTCCCTTCTTTTCATTTTTTGTGCTATCAGTGTTGGCTCATTGGCTCATGGTTTAGTTTAGTGAGTTATGCTCCATTTGTATCATTACTCATTTTAACATTCAAATTATCTCAAATTTGACCTTCATGTTCTTATATCCTTTTGCCATGTCTCCATTGGTTTCTATATATTTCTTTGCTATGCAACATGAGATATTCCAGTCTTAACCCTGGACTTTCCTTGCCCCAGGCTGGAAATCAGCCATCCCTCTAAGGCGTCCTTGGTCCTTTTCATAGATAAATCTTATTTGTGGCTCCATGAAGTATAGAAGACAAGCTGGGCAGGGAGGGATGCTACCCCAAATGTAGTGAGGTAGAAACCCAGCCTTAGAAAGCATGGCAGTACTTGCCTAAGAGGATGAGAAGCACCCCAGACCCTGATGCCCTACCACAGTGCTTTTTACCTCTTATTGCTCAATATGCAATCAGGTAGCTTT
The DNA here is from genome assembly GCA_004027655.1 of Graphiurus murinus. NCBI lineage: Eukaryota > Metazoa > Chordata > Mammalia > Rodentia > Gliridae > Graphiurus > Graphiurus murinus. The sequence continues at coordinate 13,536 of PVLC010004390.1, forward strand.
TGTAGGTGCCAGAGAGAACCCCTGATGCTTGAAGCCACCTCTTCTATATCCAGAAAGAGGAGAGTCAGCAAGACAAGTGCCTCTTTCAAAGTGGCACAGTCAGGCCGCAGAAGACCTGGACTGCTCCCTGTTCTTCCAGGTCTCTCAATACTGGAAGGCCCAGGGTTTTCCCAGAGTAAACACAGACCAGAGGGAGGTCAGGTTCTGCATCCTGTTGAAACTATCTAGGCATGGGAACTAATCACTGTTTATGAGGTGTCTGCACTTATTTTGGGGCTTTTTGCCTTTCTGCTTGGCAGAAACTCTTAGAGGTGGTGAGCCTGGTAGTGTGAGCTTGGCATAGTTCCTTTCAGTGTATAGATGAGGAAATAGAAGCCTAGAATCTAGGTGACACACCCAGGAAAGTTATGTATAGCACTGGCAGTCAGCCAGAATTCAGGGGAGGAGTCACTGGATAGGAAGCAGGGGACATTCTAGTTCTTACATAGCCACTTATATGCTGTTTGACCTAGAGTAAGTCACTTAACCTCACAACTCAAATGGAGGCAACTGTCTCTGCACCACCAATTCCAGGCTACTGTGAGAGCTTTGAGCATAATGGGAAATCCAACGTTCTATGCAAAGCCATCCAGCCCAGATTTCTTGGCTTCCAAACCGCATAATGTACTTGCCACTCAGGTGTTCACAGACACTATCATTAAGTCAAGCACAGCATCCATTTCATTTCTTCCCTCTAGCTTTCTCTATCTTTTTTTTTGGCAGGGGAATACCATTGCTCCATCACATCTTAGGCAGCTACTATATGTGCTGTACAGGAAATCTGTGTTTCCCTTGTCTATACCTAGCCAGTGGGCTTGAATTATGAATTATGAATTTATGAGCCCAGTGCTCATGAAGTCAAAGTCACAGAATCCTTTCTCATGGAGGCTGGAGACCTCAACTCTGTTGCCCTCACACTAACCCCATCCCAGCTATCATGGTGTGTGGTGGTGGTTGCAGAAGAGAGCAGGAATGGATAGGGCAGTCCAACACTCTAGCTGGAAGAGCAATTCAAAGCAATTCCTTACTGTGGTGTCAGCCCCATCAACTTTTACGTGTTAAAGAGTAATAGATATTTTTAAGTTTTATGAAGTCCTCTAGCAAGGCTAAACCTGAGCCACTTCCTCTGTTGCACACTGCAGTGATTCATTGGCATAACTGTTGCCCCATGCCTCCCCTCCCCCCCATATGGGCACCAGCCCGAGTGACTTCAGGAGAATCCTGAGTGGCCAGGGCAGTGCTGTCACTTTTGTGACCACTGTGTCCTGATGGGAGAGGAGCTGAGCTCTGGGGCATGTCCAGTAAGAACACCCTTAGAACATAGCTACATGCCATACTAACTGCTCTCATACTGAGACGGCCCTCAGCCTGCTGGGCCGGTATGTGGGAAACAACAGTGCTTGGGAATTCTGGGTGTCTGCCTGCTCTGACTTTGGTTTCTGTCCTTGTGTATAAAGGGAAGATGGACCAAGCCCTTTTTTTGCTCTGCTCTTTACTCTTGTTGCACTGAAGACCTTTCTCTTTCATCCCCCACACTTACTGAGCACCCGCTGTCTGCCAAGCATAGTGCTAGGCTCTGCATGAGAGCACAGGAGTGATCAGGGCAGAATGGGCTTTGCCCTGTGGAGCTCACCATCTAGTCTGGGAGAAGCCAGCCAACCCAGATGGTTACAGATGTGACAAGGACTGGGGGTAGGGGTAGTAAACATAAACAGGTCAAAGGAGTGTCCAGTGATTTGGGCCTGGAGGTGAGCTGGCCAGGGAAAGCTCTGAGGGGACATCCGTTGAGGCTTGGGGAGGAAGATGGAGCCAGCCATCACTGCAAGGGCCAGGAGAGGGGCTCTGCTGCCTACTCCCCTGTATACAATTCACCTGCTGGGTGCCAACCCCTGTCTAGAGTTTGGGAAGACTACTGAAAGAGGGAGAGGCTGGAGGCTGGTACCCCAGTCAGTTGGGGTCTAGTCAAGGGTGTGGCCCAGACATCATGCCCTAACATGAGGCAGACATCTGAGGACGTCCTGCCTATTTAGCATGTCCTCACTGAAGGCTGTGACAGGTATGGCACCAACACACACCAGACCTGTCTCCACCCCCAAAGAACTTCTTGTCCAGAGACAGGTAGAGGCAAGAAACAGGCCATGAAGAGGCAGGACTTATGTTGTGAGATGGGAAATGAGACTGTGAGTGAGTGTCAGAAAATGTTTCCTGGAAGCCAGGTACAGTGGCACACACCTGTAATCCCAGTACTTGGGAGGCCAAGACAGAAAGATGGTAAGTTCAAAGCCAGCGCAAGGTAACTTAGTGAGAAACTGTTTGAAGATGAATGAGTGAATGAAAGAATAAATAAATAGGGCTGGGGGTGCAACTCAGTGGTAGAATGCCCTAAGGTTCAATCCCAAGTACAACAGGGAAAAATAAGATACTTCCTGGAAGATGCTTGTTACCAGAGCTGCCTTCTTGTCCATTTGTCACCTGAAGACTCTACAGAAGAATTGTTTTCCTCTCTGCATGGCCCAGACTCTTATAGATGGCATAAACAATTGCAGTCATGGTGATGGGGTGGGCCACATAGATGCCCATTTGAAAAACCTGAGCTGGCTTCCTGCCTTCGGGAGCCTCAAGTGGAGAGATGGGGAGGGGTCTGGATGCTCAGGTGCAGCTCAGGACGGCCGAGCTGCAGGGCTCACATCTTAGCCCTGGGGCTACTTAGGGCTCTGCTGTGTTCTAGAGCTGGGCGGTTAAGAAGGTGGACCCCGGTGTCAGAACTACCATTTCTTACCTGGGCAGGTCTCTCTGTACTGTGGTTTGAACTTCTGTAAAGTGAGGATCCTAGTCACTGCCTCAGGGTTGTTACAAGGCTGAAGCAAGAGCCATGTGTGAAGTCTATGTTGATATCAGCACTCATATGTGCACACGTTAAGTTCTGGGTATCTACCTGCTCTCAACTTTGGTTTCAGCCCCTGAGTGAGAAGGGAAGATGGACCAAGTCCTCTTTCTACTCTGTTCTTTGCTCTTGTCGTACTGAAGACCTTTTCTCATTCATCTCTCGCACTTATTGAGTGCAGGGGAGGGTGGAGGCCCACTAATCCTGTTCTGTCTGCCAAGGTGACTAGGTGACAAGAGCTGTCACTATCTACTAAAGCCGCTGTCCTTCCAGCTGGTCCAAACCCACCAGGCTTCTCCCAAGTACCTGCAGAATGTCTTGTCAGTTTCACGCCTGTTCCCTCTGGGTCACTTCAAGTGGCCACTGGACCTTCCTTCTAAAGCCTCTATTACCTGATACTGCAAGGCACCCTCTTGCCAAACTCTTCTCTCTGGTGTCACAGGCACCTTCTGTCCTGAGCTCCTGGAAACCATAAAGGATTTTCGAGGTTAGCCAGAAGCTGAAAGTGCCCAGCCCCAGTCTGTGTTACACCAGAGCTGAGGCCAAACCAGTCTGGGAGAATTTGACCTGGTGGCAGCCCTTTCGGGCTAGGGGCCATGGAAGCTTAGTTACACAATCCCATGAAGAGCATGTTCTCAGGTGCATAGGACCACAAATGGGTTCTCCTTATTTTCTCAAGATGTGGAGAGGAGGTGGTGGTATTGCATCTTGCTCCGAAAGTTGAAGCTGACATCTGTTTTGTGGAGCCCAATCATCTGTAAACTTAAAAGAAGGTAACATCTGGAACAAGGTTGGGTCTGGAGACCAGACAGCTCCGTCCCCAAATCCCCATGCATTCAGCTTTAGAACCTGCCTGGTGTTTCCCCGAGCTCCTCCTAAGAAATGTGGTGCTGTCTTATCTCTTCAGTGTCTAGGACTGTCTGGGCATTTCTTTCTTCTGCTCCTAGAAGATCATAGAAGACCCATCTCTTGGGGGTACTGTGAGTACTGACAGCTTTCATAGTAAATACCTAATAAAGGATGGATAAAAATAAGTGTGATTATGTGGGAAACTGGGGCAGTTAGGAATAGCTTCTGCAAAAACATCATCTCTGCCCCCATGATATTTTTTAAGACAGGGTCTTGCTAAGTTGCTGAGGCTGGCCTTGAACATCAATCCTCCTGTCTTGGTCTCCTGAGAAGCTGGGATTGTAGACATGCTCCACCATACTGGTTCTGTGGAACTTTTGACTAGTGATATTTTAAGGAAACCTGACTTCAGTTCATGAAAACCTTGAAGCCTCTCCCCTGAGCCTAGCACAGTGCTGACATTGCTGGGGTGTAGATGTGACATAAGAAACATGTGGCAAGACTTTTACCTCCAGGAATTTCCATTGATGTTGGGGGGTTTGGTGACATTTAAGTGACATTTCACCATAAGACAGGGTTCTGTGGCTGAAATCAAGGGATGATTAGATCCACACTCCCTGTTTTGAGGTGGATATAAGAATAACATTGATGAGTTCCTTAGCAAAGGAGCAAACAAGTTTGGAATCACAGAGTAAAATAGCTTTCTGTACCTTAAGGCTTATCAGAGCCTTAACATATAGTGTCATCATGAATCTCCAAAAGAAGGAAATGCAAGCTGTAGTTGAAGGCTTTTAGGGAACACCTATATAAATACTTTGCCTGACATAGCATAGAGGACACTGCTGTGGGCTAACCTATAAGCAGTTGTACCATGAGGAGGGTTAAGTGAAGACACAAGAAAGTCACCTTAAGAATGAGCTTATGTCTGGTTTATCGTGGCAGTGATACTCCAATCTGGACTAATAGAAAGATCTAGATCTTTCTCCTCCACATACATAGAATATGTAAGTGAGACAGTCACCCTGGGAAGCCTTATTCTTCTAAGTTGAGTCACTCATGTACTAACCTGGGGGTGGGGGGGGGTGTGCTAGGCTCTAAATTCAAGGCAAGAGTCCCTACCTTCAGGGAGCTTACCTTGGAAGGAAGATCATTTGCAGCCATTCACTCCAAGCTCTGAGAGAACAGGCTTAGTTCCTTCATAAAGATACACTTTCTTTTTTTGTCCAGAAAACCCTGTTACATAGTCTGACCACACACCTTAGTCTATCAATGTACCTTCTTTTGACTTAAGCCTGTAAAAGTCAAATCCACTTGAAAAGGATTTCTTGACATTAAGCAGGATGGAAAACACTGGCTCCCAGCTCCTGACACTGGCACCTTTAGAATACACACCCTCCCAAGGGGACCACTGATTTGGAGCAGAGCTAAGCTCTGATTTGTTTAAAAACCTAGTGTCATAGCATTGTATTCCTACCTCTTGCAGGATACGGCTGTGGCTATTTTTTTTTTTCCTGTCCTGCTTGGATCTAATCTATAAAATGATGAAGGCACCTGAATTTGCATATTCCTAATTCCTCACTCTTTTCCATTTTCCTAAGTCTTGTCTCTCCCCATCTCCCATCTCTCTCTAGCATCCATATTTGTAAACCTTGGTCTTCCCTCTCCTGTCTTTTGTCAATGACCAGAACCTCCACATTCCCCTAATAAGCACCCAACTTCCTCTGATGATGAATGCTATAATTTGAAACTGCCTTTAGGTTCTTGGCTGTTGTGAACTTTCAGGGCCAGCTCCTGACTTGGAGAAGAAGCAGGGTCCCTCTGGTGAACTTATAGCCACGTTATAGACTGAATGAGGCTCATCCCTTGGACTTGAGTGTATCCTGCAGTAAAACCCAAGGAGAAGGACTAGTTGTTAGAAATGTACCCTGCCATCTGGTTCTGACTAATAAAATGATTGTACTTATTCCTCACTTCAGCTTGTTTGACTTCTGATCTCTAACTCAGGTCAGATGTTGCATATCCCTTTGGTGTTAGTCATCAGGCCACAACCTGTCCCCACTCCCATCTTCTGGAAGTGAACCACAGAGTCCTCTCTTGTCAGCAGCACATCCGGTTACACACATACCCATTTCAGCCAGCATCCATCATGCTTAGTACTTCTGATGTACAAGAGAAAGAATCCTACAAGCTTGGAAGATTGGGATAGGCAAGACCTTCAGCTGACTTTGTCATGTTCCATGAAAATGAGTCCCAAGCCTCTTTACCACTTTCCTATCAGGGACACCCAAGTGTGTCCTGAACTCAGACAACTAAAAATAGGGCAGGAAGAAGATAGTCAGACTTGAATCTTTGGTGCTCCAAGGCCCTTTGGCTTCCTACTCCCCTTACAAACTCCCCCTTCCACCCCTCCCACACACTTTAGACTGACACTTCAGGCCAGGACTCAGCTGACGCTTGCCAGCACCTTGGGATTCATGCTGCCCCAGGACTCACGCTGCAGTGCTTATTGTGTGAGTAATTTGTATTTCAAAACTTAAGAAGCTAAAATTCATTCCTAATTCTACTGTCCAGAGATAGCAGCTAGCACTGTATGCATTTTGTGTATGTATGTGTGTTCATGTAAAAGGTGGGTAGTTTGTGGTCTAATTATTTGTCTTTATTAACATTCACTATTGATGCTCTTCATTCATGACCAATCACAGAGAGGCATCACTGTACATAATCTTACAAAGCTACTTGTGAAGTGATTAAGGAGTTACTCCCACATAGGCTCCAGTTCTTCAGTCTCCTAAAGGAATGGATGACTCAAGGTGTTAAATGTTTAAGGAACACTTGAAAAGGACTCAGTTCAACACTGTGTGCCTTTGGTTTTTCCCTGATGATGTGGTGTCCTGTGGCCAGCACATTAACAGACCTAGGTGGGTCAGGCTACAGGGCTTGAGGCTACAGCCTGGAAGCCACCAAGGGGGACAGCCCCTGGTACCTCACTGCCTCATCTACAGTGTGGAATTAGAGTGTGACTTGAGGACATGCTTCTTCCTAGGCACATGGATCTCAAAAACTGAGTTTTTATTTAGTTCTTCATCTAGTCCTTCTAAAATGTTCATGAAATTGTCCAGGAGAGCACAGGTGTGACCTGGGCCACTCTGAAATAATGGTCCCATTTCATCTGCTTCTTTCCTAGGGTCAGGGGTTGGACTACAATATATAGATCAGAAAAAGGAAAAGCCTCACTGCTTCTTTTTACAAATATGTTCTCCCAGTCTGTGACTTGTCTTCTCATTTTCTTTACAATGTCTTTCACAGGGTAGAAAGGTTTAATTGTAATGAAGTGCAGCCTTTCCATTATTTCTTCCATGGATGGGCTTTTGATGTGGTCATCACAAACCCAAGATCATTTCAATTTTCTCCTGTGTTATCTTTTAGGAGTTTTATAATTTTATGCTCTGCATTTAGGTATATAATACATTTTGAATTAATTTTCACAAAGAGTTTAAGGTCTATGTTGAAACTTTTTTTTTTGCATGTGGATAGTCCGGTGTTCCAGCACCATTTGTTGAAAGCCTCATGGCTTTTTTGAAGATAATCTACTTTACCTAGAAATCTTTAATGGTCAAAGAGTCTCACGGTTTCTTTATGCTATCCCTCATGATATCCCATGAAGTGTTAACATTGCAATTTTCATTTGTACCATCAGGCTCAAAACTAAATTTTTATTTAGTCCTTCATCTGGTCCTTCTAAAGGGTAGAGAAATTCTGTATTAAGGGTTCTGTTTTTTCTTTGGCCAATGGAAAACCTCATAACACCATAAAACCTGTTTCTGGTTTCAGATGAGGAAAAGGTATGACCAAAACTAAATGTGCCTTCTTTCATCTAGATCTCACATCTGGATCAGTGTTCACTAATTTCACTTAGTGAACATATTTTGGTGGTAAATATGCTTAGGTTGTTTTTGAACATGTCTTTTATCTTATCCATAAAGTTTTCAGCCATTATTTCACTTTTTTGTTTTTCTGTAATACTAGGAGCGGGAGTTCTGTTTTTGTTTGTTTGTTTTGTGGTACTGTGGGGGGGGTTGTTACTCAGGGGGGTCTCTAAGCTAAACTCTCAGCCCTGTTTTTTTACTGTTTGTTTATTTATTTATTTATTTGCGGTTCTAGGGATTGAACTCAGGAGCATTTTACCTCCAAGCTATACCCCCAGCCCTATTTTTTTTTCTTTATTTTGAACAGGATCTCACTAAGTTGCAGAGGGCCTCACTAGGTAGCTGAGGCTGGCTGCAAACCCAGATCCTCCATTCTCAGCCTCTCAAATGCTGGGATTACAAGCGTGCACCACCACACCCAGCTTACTGTTTATTTTGAAACAGGATCTTGTTAAGTTTGCTGAGAGCCTCACTAAGTTGCCAAGCCTGGCTTTGAACCTGCGATCCTCCTGTCTCAGCCTCCCAAGTACTGGGACTATAGGTATGTTATTTCTTTAACAGGTTCTATTCTGGTTTCTCTTTATGGAACATAAATTAAACCATATGTTAGTGTTTCACTGTATTTTCCATTATCAATCTCATCCATATCTTTTTTTTTTTTGGCGGTACTGGGGATTGAACTCAGGGGCATTCTACCTTCGAGCTACACCCCCAGTCCTATTTTTTTTTTTTAATTCTTTATTTTGAAACCAGGTCTCACTAGGTTGCGGAGGGCCTCACTAGGTAGCTGAGACTGGCTGCGAACTCGGATCCTCTGATCTCAGCCTCCCAAATGCTGGGATTACAAGTGTACACCACCACACCTGGCTCTCATTCATATCTTTTTGTATTTTTTTTCTTTTGTGGTACTGGGGACTAAACCCAGGGGCATTTTACCTCTGAACTATACCCCCAGCCCTATTTCACTTTTATTTTTGAAACAAGGTTTCACTAGGTTGATGAGTCTCACTGCTAGCTAAGGCTGTTCTGGAGCCTGATTCTTCTGTTTCAGCCTCCCAAATACTGGGATTACAGGCATGTACCACTGCACGTAACTTTGTATTACTTTCTTGATATTACTTCTGATCTGTCTTCTAGAACTAATTCTCTCTTCAACTATATTTGACTGTTTAATTCAGTCACTAAATTTTAAATTTCAGTTATGATACTTTTATTTCTATAAGTTCTATTGGGTGTTTTTGAATCAACTTGCTCTTTCTTTATAATCTCTTCTCTTCATTTTTGGCTATCCTGTTTTTAAAATAAATGCCACAAAGTTATTTTACTTTCTTTTTTGAATAATTCTAATATATGAAGTCTTTATGAGTCTATTTTTGCTAGACTTTGAATCAGTTAGGAAAACCTCTCTCCAAGGTTATAAGAGAATACCTTTATGCCTTTGAGTAGTTTGTGTGTGTGTGTGTGGGGGGTACCAGTGATTGAACCCAGGGACATTATTACATCTCTGAGCTACACTCCGAGCCCTATTTTTAATTTTTTTAAATTTTTTTCTTGAAATAAGGTCTCACTAAGTTATCGAGGACCTCACTAAGTAGCTAAGGTGGTCCACAAACCTGTGATCATCCTGTCTCAGCCTCCCAAGTACTAGGATTACAAGGATGTGCCACCATGCCTGGCTTGAGTAGTATTTTTAATGGTTTCATTTACACATTTTTACTTTGAATCATTTTGAATTTATCCTGATATATGGTGTGAGTTAGGAATGAACTTTGTTTTATATGTCTACCCAGTTGTCCCAGCACAATTAATTGAGTATTCTGTCTTTTCCCTGGTGGTCTGAGATACTATCTTTATCATACATGGAATTTCTAGCTGTAATTAGGGCTATTTCTGGTTTCTGTTCCATTGGTGTGGGCACTGTGAGGTCTGGCCGGAGAAGACCGAGAACAAAGAAACCAAGAAATGGTATGAATGTGAGGAGAAATGACTTTAACCATCCTTCTGCCTCCCAGACCAAATTTGGCCCAACTCAAACCCACCAATTGGCAGGATACACGACTCCTCCTGCCCTCTCCTTCCCTTCCTAACCCCTTAAAAAGCCCCAAGGCTGTAAGGAAGTGAGCTTCTGATGCTCCTGGGTTCTTTCCCCTGTCAGTTGCTACCTTCCAGGCTTTTGTCTCAAATAAAGCCTCTTTCTTGCTGTTGAGCCCTGTCCCTTTATCCCTAGATTTTCCTAACAATTGGTCCACCTGTCTTGTTATATACTTTGTTTCTCATATCTGCTAGGTCTTCCATTGTCTTTTGTCGAATTGAGTCATTTTCCTTAATAAGTAATACTATGCATGTTAAAATTCACATGATAACAAAGAGTGTACAATGAGATGTGCATTCTTCCTCCCAACTCTTGTACAACCAGTTCTTCTCTCAAGAGTTTCTTATATTTCTTGTATATCTTCCTAAAGATATTCTTTTTTTTATTTTGAAATAAATCTAGAAAATGAGATGCCACAAAATAGGAGGATGATGTATACATGGTATGGTATGCAGAGGCTGACTTATTTATATTTGAGCCAAGAGCTTGTTTCGGAGTACCTAGGGTCTTTAATCTGACCCTAACCTCCCTGACCCCTCGTTGGTTTCTCAGCCAAGCCCAAATCTCCACTTGGGATAGTGAGGCTATACCTGCCTGCTTTCCTGGCCCATCTGGTCTGCTTTCCTCTGGGATGGCAGCTTTATAGTTCACACCGTCTGCTGTGGGTCCTGCTGTTCTAATACAGGAAACCAGGCCAGTGCCTTGGAGAACTTTCTGCACTTCCAGCCTTCATCACTGCCTGACCACTGCAATGCTCAGTCCACTTGTTTAGTAATTTATCTGGAATGACCTACTTGTGAAAGAACTACCAAGCCTGACCAAGTGTAAGTTGCCAAACTGGATGCTGGGTGGTTAAAGGACTCATTGTTGATTTTCACAGACATGTACTAAGTGCCTGTAGTACCAGCCATGTCAGAGATCATATCAGTGACCCCAGGGCTGAAACTGTGTCTCTCCCACCCCTCCCTAATCTGTACTCAGCTCCCAGCACAAAGCCTGACCAAAAAAAAAAAAAAAAAAAAAAAAAAATATATATATATATATATATATATATATATATATATATATTTTTTTTTTTTTTTTTTTTTTTTTTTAATTGAAGGATAAGGAGACCAGTTAGAGGGCTGATGAATTTCAGGAGCAGGAGAAAATAATAGTATCAGATTCTTCCAGGAAACTGATGAGAGCTGAACTAGACTCCTGGATTTTTAAATGAAGCATAATTAGGATTAAATGAGAGCACAGTGGGCCATACCTGCCCAGACAGAAGCGTAGTGCAGGGCAGCTGTTTCTGGCAAACAGTAGGGTTAGAAGCCTTGCAAAGGCCAGTCTTTCACTTCACTCCCACAGCCACTTAGGACATCTCAGCTACACTGTGGAAGCAGAGGCTATGCCTGGTTGAATGATGCAGTGTCCAAGAGGCACTCCACATACTCAGGGACCATAAGGAATGGCTTCTAAAAGAACTGTTTATCTGGAGGAGAAGAAAGTTAGTCCCCATAAAACATCGGCGACTGGTGGAACACATCAACAGTCCTCTTGCTCTCTTTCCGCAGCCCAAGGGCTTCTGTGTCTAGTCACCCCAGAATAAAATATCATGAAAGCCACTCCTCGGAGCTATAAATAAGTCGTAGCAAGACAAACCCAAAGGGTATTAATCACAGTTAGCCACCCTCTGTCTTTCTCTTCCCACCACCCCCTTCCAGTTCTGCTTGCCAAGATGACATAAACCCTCCTCAGATTTGCCTGGCTGCCCAGGGCAGCCAACTGTTCTGATCCCAGCTCCCACCTTCCTTCCCTCCCTCTCTTCCTTCCTCTTCTTTCCACCCAGCCCCTTCCTTTCCAGGCAAGTGTGTCCTCCGTTGGTGACTGACAAGCATGGGTTCCCTGTATCCAGAGCTGTTTTCCATAGCGGCCTGTGGTGTCACCTCGGGGCTGTAACACCATCCCCATTTGTCTACAGGGGTTGTTCTGGGTCTTTAAAGAGGATTGGTTCCCTGTAGGGCTCCCATTTCAGGTCCCCAGAGCTGGGGGAGCCATGTGGAAACCCAAGGCCTCTGGAAATGGACTTCCTCACCATAAATATTCTGACCGATGCTCCTTGTAGTAATTGGTAGTTGAGGTAGTCTTTGGTTAACAGTTATCTGTTGCTTTTATAAGTCTGGATATTGACTGCTAAGTTAGTTCATTCAGAGAGCAAGGGCACCTACCTCGAGTAGCATCGTTCTCCCTTGCCTCCCCTTAGCTTTAGCAGTCCCTACTCCAGAGTCAGAGACCATGGCTTGTTTGGGGGTGTGGGGGAAGTGCTTTTGAGTTCTAGGCGAGGGCAGAGCAATTTAAGCTCTAAAACATCTGCTGTATATGGAGCACTTAACTGTGTGCCAGACCCTGGTTAAATGCTTTGCATTGGATAACTCACTGAATCCTCAAACCACCTTTTTGCTTAGTAGGAAGCTGAGGCTTAGAGAGTTTAAATGACTTCCTAGAGTCACTCAACACAGTAACCCATCTCCAGAAGAACAGTTCCCTACAGGCTCCATGCTGAGGCTGAACCCTTGGAGGTTAAAGAGAGAAAGCACCAAAGAACATTTAGTCCACTTTGCACTTCCTTCATCTTAATGCAGCCAGTGGACACCTCAGGAGGACTGGTGTGTACCCAGTCCCCCGGGGCTGACTCCTGTTCTTGATGAAGCCAATTTGCAGGGACAGGTCACATGATGTGGACCTGCAAAGCCTGGAGATACTCTGGGTGGGGAGGACAGGGGCTTTGTGAGCTGAGCCTTAAAGGACGGGTAGTCATGGGTGGGGATGAGAGAAGCTAGAGCATGCAGGGGGGATGGGTATGAGCAAGAAGGGGGACAGCCCTTGGAGTGGCATGTGTTGGGCTATAGAGAAGGGACAGTTTGGTTGGTCAGTGTCAGAGGTGCTGGCATTGTATACCAGCAGAAGAACAAGCGAGGTACTGGGGGAAAGCACTTGGATGGCCAGAGGGTTGTCTGGGAGCCCCAGCAACAGGAGGTGGTAGTATCCTACCCAGTCAGGTGTGGAGAGGGTGTATCACATGGTGCTGGGGAGAGACTGGAGGGCAAGATCCTTTTTGGCCCATATCCCTTCATTGTCCCCCTAAAGAAGAGAAGATGGAGTCCTGGATGACAGAGCTTAGGCAAATGGTTAAACAGGTGGCCCTCATCGTCAGGAATCCACTGGACAGAGAGGGCAGAGGACCTTGGGATGTGCAGTCCCTCCCAGTGTCCTCCCTTTCTAGAACACACTCTCATTGCTCTGGAAACAATCAGCCATGAGAAACAACTTGAAAATTTTCCTGCACTCAGAACCTTTCTTGTGAGAAGCCAGATAAGCAGGCTGGGACCACAAATCCAAGGCGGGAAGGTGCCTACGACTGCAGTGACAAAGGCCCTAGCACAGAGCAGAGCTGCCTGCAACTTCTCGCTATTTTTCACTTTTTGTTTGGAAAAGAACATACAGAAGACAAATCCAAATAACTCAAAAAAGAGGGTAAAGCACAGTGCCTTCCTCTGGCCTAGTCCCTGCTTCCAGTCCTCCATGGCCAGACTGCTGGTGCAAGCCTGGATTGCAAGCATGGCTGTGCCCCCCCCCCACACACACACAATTGCAGCCAAAGGAATGCACCTTTCCTCCCATTTCCCCCTTTAAAAATGCATCTGGGGAATGGAACCATGAATAGGCTCTAAATGAATTTCCTCTTTACATTATTCTCTTCAGATCACTTCATTTCAGCAGCCATCTCTGATTGTTCACCCTCCTGAGATGAATTAAGAACAAATGGCTGTGGTTTCCCATAGTTAAAACAAAGATACACATTAACCATTTTCTCATAAATTAATTTAGAGTCCTGGAAAACAAGTGATGGGTGGGGCAGAAGACCCTACTGGCTGCCAAGTAGGCCTGAGGTTAGAACAGGTTTCTCTGGGTCTTTCTCCTCTGTTCCCGTCACCTCAGGGCCTCACTTCTGCTGCCTCCGCAGTTGGTCCTGCCCCTGCTGTGGCACACCCTGCTGGGGTCACACAAAAGACCCAGGCCCCACCAAGGCAGACACTGCCTGTGGGACCACCCTAGGTGCTGTGTTCCATCAAAGTGGGTCTGGCAGCTCTGAGGTTAATCGAGTTCAAGTACATTTTTCAAACATATGTAAACTGTTAAGTGGAACAGAAAAGAATAAACTATTGAGGGAGGGAACACCAGGTTTTCTGTTGCTTTTTTTCCTCCTTTTGCTTTTTGCACACACATCCATACAGTTATTTAGATAGAGGAAACAAAGGAAAAGAAAGTATAGTTTTCTTCCCTTAGTAATCAAGGCTGCTATACATTTTATTTTTAAGTGAAGGGTGTGGTTATAGCTTCAATGATAATAGCTTGCATTTGCCAAGTCTACTAAGCATTACTTGGTAACTCATTAAACCTCACGAGCTTTACAGAATGGGAAACAGACTTGGTATGTTGGCCGTGTCTCACAGAATGGAGTTGGGTCACAAACCCAGTACCTGACACTGCAGATGGGCAAGAGTTTGCCTGAGCAGAAGAATGGGCCTGGGAAACTGGAGGAAGCTTTCCTGATGGGGAGATATTCAGGCAGTGGGCCAGGTTGGTGAGTTAGAGTAAGTTAATGTTTGCCAATAATCACAATATATACCTTTTCTTAATGTATACAATCTAAAATGACACTAGAAAAAAACCTGAGAAATATGAAAAACAACACCTGATGGAACTGACTTGCGAGATCTCCAAGTTAAACTGTGTTTCTGTCTTATTTGGAGACGTTGTGGGAAGGTGGGAGACTGGAACCAGATGCTGCCTCTGAGACCCTGCGCTCTTAGGCTTTCTGTCAAACTCAGACCATCTCCAGGGAAGCAGCATAGTGATTCACTTACAAAATGCCTCCTGAATGACACAGGAAGTACTGCCTTCGATTACTGCAGTAGGCTTTACTTTTTCTGTGGAATGCCTGATTTCTCTGAGGCCCCTGGGACAGGCAGACTTGGGGGGCTTTGCTGTGGGTTCAGTCCCTGCTGCTCCTACCCCCACAGTCAGATGGGGACAGTATTGGGATGTGGTTGCAAGTATTCGGGATCACCAAGGGAATTAGAGGAGGCTGTGGTATGGTCAGGACACAGGAAGCTCTTAGCAATCACCCTCCGATTGGGGTTGATTGGGTTAAGGCCTTACGGAATGGTGTAAAACAGTTCTGAACTCAATGAACTGCTGATGGAAGGAAGAGGAATTGAAAGAAATATAATAAGCAGATTCCTTGTCATGTTGTTGGCTTTGTAGCAAATACCTGTTTTCTCCTTGGGATTACATGGCCATTTGCTTTCTTTGATTTCTGGTTGTTATTTTCAATCTTTCTTCTGTTAAACGGGACGCTTCAAACAGCTCTGTAAAAGCCCTGGCTCTTTCCTATTACAAGGTTTGTGTCTGGAGTTTGGCTCAGCCTTCCCTCGTCACCTGTTAGCTGTTAGGAGTCTAATTCTGCAAACCATGACTTCATCTCCCTAAAGGAAGATAGGTGAAATGCTTCCATACAACAGATATGGTTTGGTTCAAGACGTTTGTGGTGATTGGGGGTGGGGGTCCTAAGTCTTGGTCTTGGGGTGAACTTGGAAAGTAGACCTGTCAAAGATATTCATGTTCAGACAGCTGGTTTATAGTCAAAAAGGCTGCCAAATCATGCCATTATTCAAGGCTGTGGGAATCTTGTCAAGTTGCCTTAAAATGATCGTATTCAATAAGGTTGGGGAACAGCTAGCCCAGGGCTGCCCCTATAGTGCTTGCTGGTCTCAGGAAAGAGAAAATCACATTGCTGGTTCTGGCCACCACAGATGATGGGCCAGGTGCTCACTAGTTGCAAAACACTGGGCCTGGCCAGGAGTGGGAGCCTGTACACATTTGGGTGTCATGCAAATCAGATCCTTAAAAAGAAATCTTAAAAGAATAGCTAACAAGTTGGCCAGTATTACTCATAATTCAGCTTGCCCCTTTTGTGCTGTTTATAATTGGGAACCTTGCCACATTTAGAATCCTCTCCAGAGCTGACCCCAAGCACTTTAGGCCCCAGACCAGCCCAGTGCTGGTCATTGGCAACAAAAATTAAACTGTCTCTGGCCAAGAAGACTTGGCTCCAGGGGGTAGAGAGCCTGGTAAGGGGGTTCTGTTTCTCTTCGTCCTCATTGCTCTTATCCCAGGTTCCCCCTGTGGTTTCTTACGGATTCCATTTGTTTTGGTTACAGCCTCCAGGGCTGTGGCTCCTGAAAATTCCTCTAGGAGAGGTTCTGAGGATTGAGCTCTGGAAACCACCGAGAAAATGATTTGTGCTTGTAGATCTGGTATTTTCCTAGTTCTCTTTCTTAGAACCTTTTTTTTTTTTTTTTTTTTTTCCCCGCAGACTAGACAGAGGCAGAAAAATTTAGAGACCCAGAAAACCTTCCAAAATGTGAAATGAACTGTTGAGCAGAAATGCCCCCCTGTAGGAAGGAGTGTGCCTCACTGAAGTTGGGCAGAGGCAGAAGCAGGCTCCTGGCTAGCCTTGCAGGCAGCCCCCTTGATGGTTGGGGCTGTGGGCCATACTAGTGGAATGGAGTAGAGTGGCAGGAGTCACCATGTAGCTCTGAGCCTGAGCCTACAGGACTCTGCACTCATGTCTCTGCAAAGCAGAGGATCACTTACTGGGAAGAAAACAACAGGGCATCTCCGTTAGTGGTATGCCCTGCCCCAATTCCTTGGCAGTCAGTCACCCTTTCCCCGTCTCTGTCCCATGAAAACAGACACTCCCCAGAGAGCAAATGGAAACTGTTCCATCTTGTCAAGTTGCTTACACCTTGTGGCTTCCCCTCTGCAGTGGGCAGCCCTCTCCTAGCCAGGAAAGGTCTTTATGATTGCTATTTCTAAAACTGGGCTAAAGATGAAAGGGCAGGCATTCCTGATAC
Source organism: Graphiurus murinus (assembly GCA_004027655.1). NCBI lineage: Eukaryota > Metazoa > Chordata > Mammalia > Rodentia > Gliridae > Graphiurus > Graphiurus murinus. The sequence continues at coordinate 30,288 of PVLC010004390.1, forward strand.
TCAGCAAGGGGTGAGTTGGTGCAGTGCCAAAGGTCCTGCTTTTGTTAGCGGTCGGGATATGTCCTCCACCTTCCTTGGCTGCTGTTAAATGTTCAGACCCTCTGCCTTTCGAAGTGCTGGGCAGGGTAGGCATGGAGCAGGACCCTCGTACAAGGTATGTCTCTGAGGTGCTGTTGGGCATGTCTGTTGATGCCAGTGTTACTGTGGCTGCTATCTATCTGGAAAAACCAAGAGTAGACATAAGAGAAAGCCCTTGCTCAGTTTGCCAGAATGTGGTTCTGGGCCATCTTTGATATTTCTGCTAGACATAGCTCTTGCCTCCCTCCCTTCAGTGCTGAAGGCCTGCTCTTTGGTGGTAGGGGGCTGGGGACTGGACAGTCATCTTGACCTGTGCAGATCGCTGGCTTTACAGAAAGAGAGGAATCCTGGGCTTCCAGGCTTTCTAGTAAAGGGGGCATTGGAATATACCCTCACCCTGTAGTTTCTAAGGAGCTAGATGCTTCCTGCCCCTCACCCTGCATGTGCGTGTGCTTCACTGCTCATTGCCATCCCAGGTGGATCTAGTCTGGTGTACCTGACTCTCAATTAGCAACACGCCAGCACAGTCCTTGAAACACTGGTTGGAGATGGGCCCATCCCTGCCAGCCTTGGGACACCTACCGCTATCAATTATCAGGAAGGTTCAGTGGAACTGTCAGGTAGGCGATCTGCCCCTGCAATTGGCACACTTCACTATACCGAGGCTGTGAGGCTAACAGGTGATGGTGGACAGGTGAGCCCCTTCGGTGGTCATTGCCATTAACTACTGGCCAGTCTCCCTGCCTGGTACTCATGGTTCTCACATGGGTGAAGTCCAAGTTAGGGACCCTGTGGTCCCTACAGTGATCTCCCTTCTAGCCTGGGAACATTGGAGAGACAGGGGCCTCAGGGTGCCTTTGTGTCCCTCCCTCTAAGCACAGGGTGGTGTATCTCAGTGTGGTGACTGTTAAGCAAATAAATTCCTTGATTTAAAGGAGAATGTGCTGTTCCAAGTGTCACTGATTTCCCCCCCTGCCAATATGAGAATGTTCACAGGTGGCCAAGCAGCTTTGCAGTTTTACACACATGTAGCACAGTTTCTTGTATGGGATTCAGCTGTTAGTACCTCTTAAAAAGTATACACCATGTAATATTATAAATTTCAAACACAATTTTCATGCAGCTAGCATTTCGTCCCCAGTTATTTAATAATTATTCCAAGTGCTAACTGCTGGAGTGTTCACTACATAACTAGAATATTAGAAATTCGTACATACCAGCAGGAGGCTGGACTTGAGTTGGGCCCAGAGTGGCCTGGGAGGACATCACAGGCAGGGCCTTGGCCTGGGCAGAATTTCAGAAGTGTGCAGTGTTAAAGGAATTCTGGGATAATCTGTGCACATCATTAAGAAAATTAGGAGATGGGAATGAGACTGACAAGTTACCAAGAATACTGTATTTCCAAGGAGGAAAAAAAAAAAAAAAAACCCTCATCAAAGTAATTCCTACCATTTTCAGTGCTGTGGAAGATCTGTCTTGTCCTGTGGGACTGCACTGAAAGGGCAAGTGAATAAATTCTAATTTAGCACCAGCTGTGGGTCAGGTACAGAGCCTTCTAGTTGCTTTTTATTTTTTTATTTTGAAAAATTTGAACATACAGAATGCTGAAGAATGATTTTGTTTATTTTTGTATCTTAATTGACATCATAGACATATATATTTATAAGGTACAGTGTGCTGATTTGATACATTGTCAAATATATACATTGTAGAATGAATAAATCAAACTAGGTAACATATCCATTACCTCATATACCTATTTCTTGATATTGGGAGCATTTTATAATCTATTAGCAATTCTGAAACATGCATTATTATTAACTATAGTCACCATTTTGCGTAATAGATTACTAAAACCTAACTACTCTTATCTAATTGAAGCTGTACCCATTGTTCAACCTTTCCCCTTTCCACTCTCCCCCAGCCTTTGGTGACCACTCTCTGCTTCTATGAATTCAACATTTTTTTATTTCATGTATTAGTGAAATCATGCTTGTCTTTCTGTGCCTGGCTTACTTCATGTAGACATTTCACTTAGTGGCCAATAAAGTCCAGGTTCATCCATGATGTTACAAATGACAGGATTTCTTTAAAGGAGGAATACTCTTACACACTTAGAGTTAACAACTGGTAACATTTTGCACATTTGTTTTATTGTATAGACAGATGTTAAGATGCTGCACTCCTAAATACTTAAGCATGAACAAGGATGTTCCCTACAGAAAGATAGTGCAACTATTGCACTTAGGAAAATTAATTCCTTAGTATCTGATACCTAGTCTATATTCAAACCTCTTCATTTGCCTTCAGAATGACTTTTGGAGGATCCCATCAAGGAGTGACACATTGTATTTGGTAACTATTCCCTTTAGGCCTCTTTTTTTTTTTTTTTCAGTACTGGGGATTGAACCTGGGGGCATCCTACCTCTGAGATACACCCCTAGTCCTATTTTTTATTCTTTATTTTGAAACAGGGTCTCACTAAGTTGCAGAGAGCCTCACTAAGTAGCTGAGGCTGGCCAAGAACCCAGATCCTCCCATCTCGGCCTCCCAAGTACTGGGGTTACAAGTGTGCGCAACCATGCCCAGCTCCCTGTAGGCCTTTTAAATCTACAACATCCCCTCCTCTTTTGTTTTATGTTGCTATGAAATTGACTTTGCAGAGCTTAATCATATTCTTCATCTCCAAAACAAAAGGGTTGCACAGGACCTTCTAGGTCTCACTGGGTTTTGCCATTAGATTCCTCCGTGACTCTTCACAAGATACTGCCTGGAAGACATGTCTAAAGCTTCCTGCCTCAGGGTGGCTCTTCCTGAAGCAGCTGCCTGTGCCCATTTCCGAGCTGTAAATGAGACAGGGACACACACAGCCTTTGATGCTCAGACATGACCACACACTCTTCTCTACCCCCACAGCGGAGATCCTGGAGTTGGCTGGCAATGCAGCAAGGGACAATAAGAAGGGACGGGTCACACCCAGGCACATCCTGCTGGCTGTGGCCAATGACGAAGAACTAAATCAGGTATGGGGCTCTCCCTCCCATCTCCAGACCCCAAGTATATAGTCAGACCACCTGAGAGAGCTCGTCCCTCAGAGGCTGTAGTGGTGGGCTGGCCTCAGGGGTACAACTTCCCTGCTTCCTGTGGCACTTTTTCCTTGAGTCCTCACTGGAAGTGGGAGTAGAATGAGGTGTTTGGCCCTCCTAGAGGGATGATGTGATCCAAGTTCCATCTGATTGAGGGACTCCAAGGACTTGATCCCTGTGTAGTGGGCTGAGTCTGGGCAGCATGCTGGTAGGGGCCGTGGAGGCAGAAGCCGTGCTGGCCCAAAGCAGGAGGAGAGTGGGCCGGGCCGTTGGAGTCAGGAGCAGGGCAGCCTGGCTCACCATCTGCTCTGGTTTCCCTGCAAGCTGCTAAAAGGAGTCACCATAGCCAGTGGAGGGGTGTTGCCGAACATCCACCCGGAGCTCCTAGCGAAGAAGCGAGGATCCAAAGGGAAGTTGGAAGCCATCATCACACCACCCCCAGCCAAAAAGGCCAAGTCTCCCTCCCAGAAGAAGCCCGTGTCTAAAAAGGCAGGAGGCAAGAAAGGGGCCCGGAAATCCAAGGTACGTGATCAGACAGAGACATGAGTGGGGCAGGCTGAGGCATCGATGAATGGGGTTATGAGGTGCCCCTGCCTCTGGGGATACTAAGGGAGGGACATATAGAGGCCGGTTAGACTTTCAGGCTTTTGGGGAGTGATAGCCCCAGGGCAGAAGGCAAGGGGAGAGGGCCAAGGCCAGGGGAGGGTTCTGCCCCTGCTGGCCCCCAGCACCAAGTGCCCATGGCTCTGCTCTGTAGACATAGTGGGGCCTTGAGGCTGCCCTGCCTCAGGTGCCCCTAAGGAACTTCCTTCTGACCTTCAGCTGGACCAGGAGGAAATTCTGTCTGGCAGAAGGCAACCCTCTATCTTGTAACCCCTCAATAAGGAGTTGAGGAAAGACCTGTGGGATCTGATGATATGCCACTGGGAAGTTCCTCCTCCACAGCCCAGGGTGGGATAATGGCAACACCTTCCCAGGATGGGCTTGAGGGGCCATGACCAGTAGGCCTGCTAGCAAGGCCCCTCCTTGGTGTGGTGCCTGGCATTCACCCCAGGTGGGGACACCTTCTTTGACCTTTAAGTTTATTCTATCTGTTCACACTGTTTGGAGGCCTTTAATTGAGGTGAAATAGGCTATATTCCTTGCACACCCTTCTGGATACAGAACACTCTCCTGAAAACTCAATCTAAATTCCTCTTGGTAATACACCATTCACCCCAGCCCAGAGTTTCTCTCAGCTCTTGCAGAGAGAAACCTGATATTGAAGCATGACCCCATGCATCATTTCCAGACGTTTGTATTCTACCTCACTCACAAGTTCTGGAGGGGGTGGCCGGCCAGGCAAGGACTTCACAGAATGCTCCGTTATTCATTCCTGCTAACTATAAAATTAGATTGAATGATTTCTTTCCCCCTTCCAACATTTGCTGTTGGGAGGGGCAGGGTAAGGGGGCATGGTGCCTGTGCAACCCTTCTTAAGTGTTAAAAAAGACACAGATGCCAAATCCATCTCATCTTAAAAGTGGACCCCAGGGGCCTGGCTGCCTACAGAGCAGAGCTATGGGCACTTGGTTCTGGGGGCCAGCAGGGGCAGAATCATGTTCTGGCCTTGGCCCTCTCTCCTGCCTATGATATTTGAGCATATCTCTGGGATGCTAGCAGCTGCCAGCAAATTGAGGCTGAACCTCATTCCCTTATAACCCTAGTCTTCCCCTAGGAGATTTTGCCCTGTGACTTTCTGAACTTTTTAATTTACCAAACACCAGGAATTCTTTGTCTTTCTTTTAGACTTGAAATTTAGGGGGGTGTGTGTCTTTAGCTTCTAGTAGCTATATTTGGAACTCAGTGTTTCTAATAACCATATGCCAATAATCACTTGAACACTCAACTTTTCCCTTGATTACAAAAGCAGGAAGTCTGTGATGGTGGTCTGTTTTTCTTCCACATAATAAAACACATTGTCTGCTTACTGTACCAGTATTTGGCTAACATTAAACCCTGGGGGAAGCTGAAATTGGAACCGTGAACAGCTAATTTTCAAAACATTTGTTTAATGTAAATTGTGGTGTCAGCTCCCAGAAACAGCAGAGAACCCTGCATCTCCAGGTTTAAGTGGAACGTTCTGAAAATAACCTTTCGGGGACATGCAGAGAAAGCCTTAGTAACATGCTAAAGCACTTGTAGTGAAAGGGACTTGGTATTTTTCAAGTGTCAACACTCGAATTCCAAATCATAATTTTTCCCCCAATTCTATATAATTTTAAGGTTTTGAAAATCTCCAGTTGTGACAGCTGAGTCAGCTATGGTGGAAATGGCTAGAGAAGGTAACAAACCCCACCGGAGCTGCAGGTTCAGAGCCCTGGCTGTGCCTTATGGCTCCTCCTTCCCACTTGGGTAGCCTCAGGCAAATCTGTTTCCTTCTCTGTGCCTCAGTTTACCCCAACCCCGTAAAATTATAGGATCCACTCCAGCCTTACAACTCAGTGGCTGTATTTGTGTCACACAATGTGTTTTTCATAGGTAATATGTATGAGAGCTTGGACAGTACCAAAGAGTATGTAGTAAGAAAATTTCATTGTCAGCACAGCCTCTGAAATGAGCTTTTATGTATCCTTTTAGAAAGGATCAATGCATGCATATAAAAGTGTGTAGATATGCAAATTCCTCCCCATCCTACCGGCTCTTTTTAAAAATCAAAGTCACTTGACCCACTGATTTAGCAGTGTTGTATAGTGGTCCAGAGTATGGGGACCACTGGGGTCAGCCACCTACCTTTGTATTTGAATTCTGCCATTTTCTAGCTGTGTGATCTTGGCAAGTTACTAAACTTCTCTGATGTTTAGAGCTTTAGCACAGGCTGGTTGTGAGACTTGAAATGCTTAGAACAGTGCCTGGTATGATGGTCACTGCTACTGCTCCTGCATTGGCAGTTCTTCCCTTCTCTGGATGTAGAACTTCTGTGGTACTTCACCAAATATGTAGTTACTTGCAAAGTATGTGACACCATTCAACCAGTGCTCTAGAAATAGGCTTTGAGCTCATTTCTAGTATTTATTCTGACAAGGCAGTGCCAGAGTGACTGTCACTGTTCATGGGTGTCTGTGAATCTCTCTAGAGGATACAGCCCTGAAAGTGAGCTTGCTGAGCAGAGCATGTGAGTATATGCTTAACTTGAAGGCTATGCTCACTTGTAGAGCATTTTAACCCCAGTAAGAAACTTTGAAAGATGCCTTATTCTTTTGGCATTCAACATTGAGTTGCACAAAGAAGAAAGAATTGATTGAGTCTAGGCAGCTGGTCACAACCTTGATAGATGAGGTGCAGACGTTGAACACAAAGTCCTCCTCCTCCAGTGCACAGTGAAGGGCACAGATGCATTATAGAAGGTGGAGAGAGTAAGCACTGTGGACAGAAATAGAGGGGCAGATGGCACAGTGTTGTATTACACAAACAGTCGGGAGAGGGTACTCTGACTGGGATGCTTGAACAGAGACCTGACAGAATAAGGTATCAGGCCATTCAAGTGCCTGCAGCTTCTGGCAGAGGACGAGCAAGTGAGCTTGAGGTAGGAGGCTGCCTGGCTCTTCCTATAGAGAAAGCGGGAGGATTTGCTGGTGGGGTCCCTAATAGCTCTGTAGCAGTGCGGGAGGCCTGGGGACTCTTCTCAAGATAAGATTTACAAATGCATAAAATACCTAAGGCTCAAGGAAACCATTATTCCTAACTCTGCAGGGGTTAAGACCCTAGCAGCATGTTTATTAAGAAACGTAAGATAAACTTTAGGAGATCTCAAAGAAGATAGTTTTGCCAACTATTTGGATAAAAAATTATCTTGGATTTCTCAAAAACAAACCTGCAGCATTCCCAAACCCCACCCCAACCCCATGTGAAAACCATGTTCCTGGGTCAGGAAGATACACTTACCCTTCACTGCCTGGCAAAAATTCAAGATGATTTTGGTAGGGTGCCTCTTTTCTGAGGAATAAATTTCTAAACTTCAAATTGGTCAACGTTCTGGTAAGGAATGTGGAATGCCAAATAATGGAATTGGTTCTTTTGAGAAGCTGACATCCAGACAATTTTTTTTTTTTTTTTTTTTTTTTGGTGGTAGTGCTGGAGAATGAACCCAGGGGCATTCTACCTCTGAGCTATACCCCATCCCTATTTTATTTTTTATTTGGAAACAGGGCCTCTCTAAGTTAGTGTGAGCTTCTCTGAGTTGCTGAGGCTGGGTTTGAACTTGTGATTCTCCTGTCTCAGCCTCCCAAGTAGTGGGATTACAAGCATGCACCACTGTGCCCCCCCCCCCCACCTCAGGAGGCTCCAACATCAGGGTAGAGACAGTCACAAGTAAACTTGGGTGGGTCGTTTCACATCAGTCTCTTGGGCACTCGGTTCTATACATACTTAAATATGAATCCAGACTGACTTTGACCTACTAGGTTTTCTAACAGAATAGGTTTCTCAAAATAAAGCGGTATATGTGTCAACCGTAGGCATTTTTGTATTTATATAACAATGTAAAATTCTAAAAACAGTTGTTATGGAGTTTGATAGGAGTACTTGGTTTCCCCACCCCCAACCTGGGATATAAAAAGAATCTAGTATCACTACTTCATAAAAGAAAGGGCATTTTAGTACTAAAAAAATTAAGGAGGCACATAATTTCAGACAATAGGCTTTACAAAAGACTTAGACACAGTTATAATTTAAATGAGCTAGCATCTTACTGTGATAACACCTTCAGTACCCTCTTTGTCCCATGGAGTGGGAACCTTGTAGGAAAGAGGCAGAAGTTCTCTACCAAGTGGGAGGGCTGCAGAAAACCAGGAAGGAATGGCATGTTTAATTCTCTGTACAGCACTTTCCTGCCTTCTCTCTTGGCCACTCATTTAACCAATGGTTCTCCAGTCTTTGTCTCATTTTCCAGATGAAGAACTAAAGCTTAGCCAGGCGTGGTGGTGCACGCTTATAATCCCAGTACTTGGGAGGCTGAGATGGGAGGATCCGGTTTCGGGTTCGCAGCCACAACTTACTGAGACCTTGTTTCAAAATAAAGAATAAAAAAAAAAAAAAGGGCTGGGGGTACAGCTCTGAGGTAGAATGCCCCTGAGTTCAATCCCCAGTACCGCAAAAAAAAAAAAAAAAAAAAAAAAAGAACTAAAGCTTAAGGAAGGTGAAAATTTTTCATTTTTTTCAAGGTCACACAGCCAGGATCCAAATTCAGAACTTGAGTTCAAACTTAGTATCACTTGTTTGTCCTGTGACCACGAATCACTTCCTTGGCAGAAGCCCCCATTCTAGTGGTGGAGAGCTGCAAAACTACCTACTGCAGGCAAGTGGGGCAGCAGCTTTAGTCACTGCTAAAACCACCAGCATCATCACATTTCATTTTAAGCCTTGGAACCTGGCCAAATAGGTGGCTGCTGGCTTGTACCTGGGCTTAATTGCCTCCCTGCTCCCACCAAACCAGCTCCAACTGCTAGATGCCTGCAATCCTGTCAGCTAGAGCTTTCTCCTCTAAAAGCTCTCCTGGGTTGGCAGAAGCCCTAATCCTTATCTGCTCATCGTTAAGTTTCAATGCCTTTCTTCCATTCCTGAGCATTTACTGAGTACCTCCTGCATACATGTTGTCTCACTGGGTAGAGTAGAATAGTGATTTTCAAGCTTTTTTGCTTACCTATCTCCTAAAAGAATTCTAAAAATCTTTGTATCTTATATATTTAAAATTTGACAGCTATAGTGTTCATAATTGATTTGAATAGCTGCAAAGATATCACAGCTATCATTTTTGGTTTGCTATAAATATTAACATTTAGAAATAGTTTCATCAAGCCAGGAGTGGTGGCACAGGCTTGTAATCCCGGTACTTGGGAGGCAGAGATAGGAGGATCATAGGTTCAGGGACAGCCTCAGCAAGTAGTGAGACTCTTAGTAACCTAGCGAGACCCTGTTTCAAAATAAAAATAAAATAGGGCTGAGGGTGTTGTTCAGAGGCAAAATGCCCCTGGATTCAATCCCTAGTGCCCCCCCCCCCCACACACACAGAGTTTCATCACTTGTTGAAATGTATCCATTAGAATCTAAATACTCTGATGATACACCATCATTTAGTTAAAAAAGTACATAAAGAAGCTCTTTTATTACAGTTGGAGAATTTACATGATTTATTCTTAACTTGTTTTCCTTTCACCTGCTTTACAAAATTTCATTCTAATATAACACATTTTATGCCTATCGTGTTTTATTGATTTTTGCAGCAAAAATAATGGGTATAAATTTCAATTTATTTTGGTAGCACTGGGGATCAAATCCAGGGACATTCTATCTCCAAGCTACACCCCCATCCCTTTTTATTTTTATTCTTACGTAGAGCAAAGCTAAATTGTTGAGTATCTTGATAAATTGCTGTGGCTGGCCTCAAACCTGTGATCTTCCTGTCTCAGCATCCCAAGTACTAGTATTACAGGATCGCATCATTGTACCCAGCTTCAATTTATTTTGAAAAAATACCTTGTGACCTTTTATAAAAGCACTAAATGTGTGGATTCTGCAAAATTGGAAAGTTAACACATTTTATTAACAATACACTGGATCAAACTAACAAATGCATTACAAATCTTAATAACTATTAGGTAAAAAGTAAAATTTTATTGGAAAAGCATCTGTAATGAAATGGGTAGAGATAGACTCCCCCCAACCCCAGGTTTAGTTCAAGTATCTTAAGATGACTGTTACTTATTGCTAAAATGAGGCAAGGTGCAGCATCCTATTTTTATGTCTTTATAATAAGATATAAGTGCCTATAAAATCTTGTCCACTAAAATAATTAAATGGAATGGAAAGGGCTTTGTTTTAGCAGTATCACTCAGTCCTCTATAGGCTTTCTGATATATACCAACAGGCGCATAGTAGTTTCTCATCAATTTGTTTCAGTAAACACTATTGTAGAATTGGTTTAGGTTTGCAGAGTGGTTACAAAAATAGTGGAGAGTACTATCCCTCATCTAGTTTCCCTGATAACATCTTACACAACTGACATTGGTACATTACTATTAACTCCATCAATCTGTTTTCCAGTGGTCTCTCAGCTGTTAACTCACTTAGGTATTTCTGTTCTGTCAAAAGTGTGGAATTAAAAACACCTGGCTTGTGAAAGGCTTTGTTAGCCATCCTTTCCCTTTTTGGTTCCTGGAAAGTATATCAAAAGGATTACCAAGACTCAAAATGTAGTTCTTGATTACACCTGTTTCTCTCTTATGTATCAAATCTGATACAAAATATTAAGAAAGTAAAAAAGTGATCATCTTAATATGCCAGTACCATATTTCTTGGTAAATTGCTTTTTGTCTTATTTATATCCAAACCTTGGAGCTTCAGTTGTAGCTTGTCTAATTTGTGGAAAATATCAGCCATATAACCTAATTGCCAAAGCGTCCTTATGGTTAAAGTGATCTCCAAAATTAGATGTAAGTAAAATGGTAAATATGCTAACATTAATGAATTTGAATCCTAAGTAAGCAAGTGGGTATGGCACAAGCCTTGCCCTGAGTTTATTGTCCGGGATCATCCTTTGGAAGGCATGTCCATTTGCAGTATTTCTTACTCCTTCTTTCTAATTTGCTCCCATGGGACCCTCCCTCAGGAATACTTTTTGATAGTAATTGAGAGAAGGTAAAGGGTGACGTGTCTAAAACAATTGCTGTTGTTTCTACTATCCTCACTGTATGATATATCTGAATGCAGAAAATCCCCAAATAAGTCAAATATTCACTTCTATTACAGACGTCATCCTTTCCTCTAGGCTGGTGTGTCCTGCCAGTGATCACTCTGGGAAGTGGGAGGAGATTGTAAAGGGAGCCCTGAAGCTGCCTCCATCCCAGGTGTAGATCGCTCTCAGGGCAGATCAGGTGCAGGATCCCTTGGGAAGATAGTCTGGAGATTGGCTTACTTAAAACTCTCGACATCATACGCCTCTTGGAAGGCCCGCCTGAACTCCGGGGCACTCACACTTCAGACTAAATGAGGCTGGGAAAGAGGCCCAAGAGCACTGTGGGATGAGGATGCCAGCAGCCACCTCGTGTATTGCCTGCAGCTGAAGAGGGTCTTATCTTCTGGGGTGGGAAGGTTGGAGGTCTGTGGTCCTTGGTCTGCTTGTTTGGCTTTTTGAGACCTAAAACAGTTTATTTTCTTCTTAAACTCGAATGGCATACAGATAGCTAGAAAGGAAGAACTTGAAGAGCCTTCATGAAGAGATGTTTACTTGGTCTGAATTTGAGAAAATGGTCCTCTAAAGTGATAAAAAGCCAGGCATGGTGGCACACACTTATAATCCCAGAACTTGGGAGTCTGAGATGGGAGGATCCCAGGTTCGAAGCCAGCCTTAGCAACTTAGGCTCTCAGTAACTTAGACCCTGTTTCCAAATAAAATATAAAATAGATCTGGGGGTGCATCCCAGAGGTAGAAGGCCCTTGGGTTCCATCCCCAGTACCACAAAAATAAAGTAATAAAAATACAACTTAATACTCTTCATGGAATGCAGAGAGTTGGTTGTATTTTAGTTTCCTGTGTTCTCTCAAGTGTTATGGGCAAGACCTGTGAGCTGCCTCCCATTTAGAAAAGCCCAGATTAGTGTGACCACTGCCTATGTGGCCCACACTCTGACTCCTCTATTTGTGCAAGAAGAAGCAGGGAGAAGTCAGCAAGGCGGCCAGCGCGGACAGCACGACCGAAGGCACACCAGCCGATGGCTTCACGGTCCTTTCCACCAAGAGCCTCTTCCTCGGTCAGAAGGTAGGCAGACATGGCCTTAGTCTGCTCCAGGGCCCCGGGACAGACAGCAGGGCTGGGGACTCTAGGGCCACTCCTGGCCCAGTGGGTGGACAGAGATACAGGAGGCTTTGGGAATGTGGTCCCAGGGAGGGCTGAGTATTGAGGAAACACAAAGCTGGGGTAAGGGGACTCGGGCAGATAGTGAGAAAGAAGGCAGGAGGGGGGGCGGATGGGGCCCCTTGGGTTTATCCTGGGGAAGGAGCTGCTTCTATGGCTAGCATGAGTGGTGCAAAGGAAAGGATCTAACACGCAGCCTCCTTGTTCTGGTGGGCCCCTGATCAGGGGAGGGGTGTTCTGGGCTTTCTTTACTGATGGGTGTTCTGGGCTTTCTTTACTGAGCAACCAGACAACTTTTCAAGCCAATTGTTTGTTTTAACCATGGGCAATATATTTTCAGCCACCCCAGTGATGCAACTTTGCCAGGACGCCATGGTTTTGTAAAAGATGATTCACTTTTATTGAAAATAAAAATGATGCAAAGGCTTTAAGACCTGAAAATGAGAGTTAATATTTCTCTATTAACACCAAAAAATGGGGGTGGGGAGAGGCAATTTAGCTTAATTTTTTAATCCTGTGTTCAAAAATTAAAACTGAATTTGATCTTCCATGTCAATTTGCTTAGTTTGAACATGGTCTTAACTTGGTTCCAAAGCTGCATCATTTTTAGATCCTCACTGCCGATTTTCTTTAGTATCACAGTGACACGTCATTGCAAGTTCTCTCCCCCCTCCCCTTCCCTCTTCCTGTCACTAATTGCACTCAGTCTTTCATGATGCAATTCCTGTGGTGGACTCTGTGTTCCAGAATATAACCATTGCTGTTTACATTTTATAACCATTATCTGTATTTCATATGCATTTTTCAAAAGAAAAAAAAGCAGCATTAGTTGTCATCTTAAGGTCTGGGGCTTTGAAAGTTTTTATTTAAATTTTTTTTTCACTTAAATTTCAACTCAGCAGTGAAGACAACCACCTGGGTCTACTTTCACACCTCTTAATGTGTCCTTCAGGTAGTATATTAAAAGTTAATGTGACCTTTCATCCAAATTGCTTCAATTGGAACTAATACGTGAAACTGCCCTGCTACTTAGGACTAACAGCAGTGTGTTCTAGATCCCTAACACAGACGGGTAGTCAGAACCCAAGGCCTATTCAGCAGGTAGAACAGTGCCCCTGGGACACCTTCATTCCTCCCACCCTGCCTTTAGACCCCTCGACCCTGCGCTCTTCCTTCCCTGTATCCTTGCTTCCTCCTACCAGCCAGGCTCAGTCAGAACTCACACCCCCTCACTGGATGACCTCACATAGTTCAGATAGCAGCACCTAGCTAAACAAATGCCAATTATAAGTGGAGACACCTGTCTTGTCTTCAGAAAGACTCAGGACCAGATCCGCATCTGGTGCTGTCACCTGGAGCCTGGTAAAGGCTGCAGATGCCTTGCT
>PVLC010004390.1:43826-85685 GCA_004027655.1 Graphiurus murinus
TTTTTTTTTTTTTTTTTTTTTTTTTTTTTTTTTTTTTTTTTTTTTTTTTTTTTTGTAGTGCTGGGGATTGAACCCAGGGCTTTGCACATGCTAGGCAAGTGCTCTGCCATGAAGCTACATCCCCAGTCCTCAGAACATTATTTTGACCCAATACTTTTGAGGCCTTTATTGGCAATTACTGCCAGGTGAAAATCATAGCATGTATTACAAAGAGGGTAAAAATCATAAAATTGATGCAAATAAAATGTTACACAAAGTACATTGAAAAATGCTATAACAGACATTAATTTGGATTTGAGGAAATGTTTCAAAAGAGCCCTTTAGAATGACTGTATGGTACCCTGTGTTCTATAAATCTTATTTTTCCATCTGTGACAATGAAACCAGTGCTTGAATATTGCAAGCACACTGGAGTGGAGAAAGGTGATACTGTGCTTGCTGCAACCCTGTAAGGCACAGTTGCTAAGCTACTCCCAGGAGGAAACGGCCCAGGGCTTAGGAGCAGGGATCTAATTGTTGTTGTTAATGATGTATTTCACATACTGAAGCCTTAGTTAGGAGTAATTGCCCTCATTACTCTATGATTTTATCCAATGTTCACACACGTTGAATTGTTTTAGAAAAGCAAACAGTGCTGTGAATCTGAGTCCACCAAGTGTTTTTGCTTCACGGTTCAATCTAGGTTTGCAGCTTTTTTTCAGAAGTTTTAAAACCTGATGGTTGTATTTCAAAAAACACTTCCAATGTGTCAACCTATAAGTCTGTGTCAATGGTAGTAAACAATTTAGGTTTCTTGGTAGAACCAGTACTATTTGAAGCTGTTGGGAAGGCAGTCTAAGCAGGTCTGTGGCCCCAGCACCAGACACCATGAAAGGCAGGCAGCGTAGGGTACTGGGGTTTTCTCTCTCTCTGACCCATGCCCCTTTCTGGAAGCTGTGAGGAGAGGGGAGCTCTGAGGCAGCAGTGAGGAAGAAGGAGCCCTTTGTCCCTTTCTACCACTCTGGCCAATGACTGGCTTCTGTGGCAGATTAAGAAACGGATGGATCCATGAATCGGGGTGCAGTGCTGGCACTTGTCCTCATCCTCCTGTGGCACTTTCTTGCTAGAAACTCACCAGATGCCATCACCAGGCTCAAGGCCTTTGGGAGCATTCAGATTGGGAAGGTGTGCAGGTGGACAGCAGAGCCAGATATGAAGCTCTCTCTGGTCCCCTGTGTGGGCTCCAGGGGAAGCATGGTTCTCATCAGAAATCTAGAGATGATTCTATGGAATACACCTGCCATTCTGTTCATCTGAGTGGAAGTGTACTTTGGGGACAGGAAAAGAATTGCATCTTACGTGGCTAGCACAGGGAAACGAGACCAGCCAGACTGCCTTCCTTGTCCATTAAAAGGGACACCAAAATTTGACAATTATAGCTAGATTCAGCATATCACTCAGATAATCTCTAACAATCACTTTCATTTCTTAAAATTGAATTTCTGATGAAATTATAGTTTTTTGTTTTTTTTTTTTTAAAGGATGTTACCGTTTCCTGTAGCCAAATAGGTGAGGCCAAAGCAGGCTGCATGTTCCCACTGGTTTCTTCCCTGTCATCAGTAACAATCTGCTTCCTGCCATGCCCTGCTCTACAGGTTGGGAACTAGCCTCCCGCACAGCTGAGGCCAGGTTGACCCTCAGCCAGTGATATCCAAGTCAGGACAAAGGCCCAATTTCTGAGCATTTCCATTATCCCTGGTTTAAGGGAGAGGGGGATATTCATTTTGTCTCAAAATTCTGCCTGAGGATGTTTGGTTTTCAAGTGTTAATGTGGACCTAGCCACTTTAGGAAAAACTTGGGTATATCAGATGCCAGAGATAGGCTACAACAGAGCCACCTGAGATTAGCATAATCAGAACCCCGTGGTGGAAGGGATCTTGAGGTCTGCTGGGCTGGTCCCTTTCTCCCAACTCTACAGCCAAGGGGACACCCTTCTCTTTAATTGGCAGTACCCTATGGGTCATCCTCTCCAATAGCCAATGGTCTTCACAGCTGCTTTAAACTCCCCATGCTGTGGTTTAATATTTAAGTTTTCCACCTTTCCTGATAGGACAAAGAAATAATCATCTTATTCAAATTCTGAAACCATTAGTCAGCCTCCTCCTTTTTGGCAAATCAAACTATTGGGAATTTTCACAGTTCCTTAGATATCTGGTTTGTGACCCACATGTGCTTCATGTATCCACAATTTCTTTGGCTGAGAGGAGGCCTCCTATGATGGGGTGTCTGTGTTGGCCCTACCATACCTATCCTGTGACCATCGGGACTGTGGGATCCTTTCCTGATGGGTGCATATGTGGCCCATTTGCACCCTGTGCTCCTAGGTTTCCCTCTACTGTCTGGAAGGGCTACTGTCTTTCTGATCATCTCACTATTGGCCTCTGCCCACAGGTGCAGCCTGCCCAAGCCAAGCTGATTACCCATTTGTCTTTCAAAAATGCCTGAACTGATTGATCTTCTTCCCTCCCCATCCCAAGAACACTCTAATACAGGGGATTTTAAAAATTCATATTTGTATACATTTTATAGCAGTAGAACTATTTTGTGGTTCAGCTCCACAACCTGTAAAGTTCTGCTGAGTCCTTGTCCATAGTAGAGTGTAGCTGGACAATCCTGACTCCAGCCTTATCCTCAGATGTGGGTGAGAGAGTGAAACAGCATGTGGGTGGCTAGAAATCCCCAGCACTAAGCAGTAGTGGCTCCCTGAAGGATGGCCCAGGCTGCCTCCAGACAGAAGGGAAGATGAGTCCAGAAAGAGGTGGGAAATTCTCCAAGGAGCTGAGTTCTGTTTGCAGCCCTTTCCTCACTTCAGCAAAGGCAGCACACCCCACAGTTGCCAGGGAGTCCATTTATCTAGACCGCAGTTTTCCCAAGAGCAGTCAGAGGCAGGCCACTGAGGCTCTTCCTAACTAGTTAAATCAGAACTCATGACAACAGCTGAGGTGTAAACCCAGAAGCATCCATACAACTGGAAAAAATAGCATGAATTTTAAGGATTGAAGATGTATGGTTTTTCAAAAAAAAAAAAAGAACCTCACCGGGCATGGTGGCGCATGCTTGTAATCCCAGTATGAGAGGCTGAGACAGGAGTAGCACAGGTTCGAGGACAGCCTCAGCAAGTAGTGAGACTCTTGTCAACCTAGGAGACCCTGTTTCCAAATAAGAAATAAAATTGGGCTGGGGATATACCTTGAAGGTAGAATGCCTCTGGGTTCAATCCCCAGTGTGCCACACACACACACACACAGGGACCTCATAGATACATATTTGAAATTATACCCATTTATGCCATTCCAAGTGAAGCCTTTCTTCCCCTTTTTCCTCATTGCCTCACTCCCTCACCAACCTTCACACAGTGTGGACATTCGGAGGTGGGCAGGGAGTATTGACTTAGTTTTGAGTCTTTGTAAACGACATTTACTAGAGTCAAATGTAGGACTAAATAGTAAATACCCTAAATAGTAAAACTCTCCCCCTTGTTGTAAACTCTGAGTGCTCTAAGGCTCTGTCTGTGCCCGCCAACACCCTTTCTCTTCTAGGGCAGTAGCCAGGTCTCAGCCCTGTCCCTTCCCTGTGCTTCTATCCTGGCACCAGGGCTGAGCTGCTGAGGCCCTGACTGTTGTATTCTCCTCCTATGGGCTTCCTTTAATTTGGGGATGTGAGTAGCCCCTACTTTATCCTGTGGTGCTAGGAATAATAACCCTGAAAGCCCAAGTGGAGAAAACCAG
Source organism: Graphiurus murinus (assembly GCA_004027655.1). NCBI lineage: Eukaryota > Metazoa > Chordata > Mammalia > Rodentia > Gliridae > Graphiurus > Graphiurus murinus. Next base: position 47,595 of record PVLC010004390.1, read on the forward strand.
TTCCTCTTCCCTGAGTTTTTGACTAAAAATGAGGTCTTGTGTGGGAACCTGGTTAGAGAGTTCTTCCTTGGGTGTACAACCAAACTGATTTCTACAACTGCTTTCTCCTGAAGAATGACTTAGTTTAAGCAAGCCCCTTTTTTGAGATTTTGCTGCTTCTAAGAATCAGAATGCCCTGCAGGCCACAGTCGCTCTCCAGCCTGGATCAAGGGGGGTTTGAGCACCAGCATCTCTGGGAGCTGCTTACGTGTTGCACTTTGCTGCAGCTGTTAGGAATTTAAATCATCAAGGAATGAGCGACTATTAAGAGAGCAAGTGCACAGGTACAAGCCTACTGTAAGCACTTGCGCCTGAAGAAGGGGACAGCAGAATCCAGAACTCACTCTTATTCAGAGGCCCAGAGTTGGCATGGCAGCAGAACCAGGGAGGGGTCAGTAGTGACTTCAGAAGGAGCTGGTTGATTGGGGAGACACAGAACCCATTCAAGGAAAATGCTCAGTAGCCACACATCGGGCCTCAGAGTAACCTGACCAACAAAGGTGAAAACTGTTTAAAAGATACTGTCTTGCTAGAGAGCCTGTTTTTCTTCCTGGATTTCACCAGAAGGCCACCATTACATGACTAATGGACACATAGAAGTAAATATTACTAAGCTCAGTGGACCATTCTTGCTCCTTGCCACCCCTGAGCAGGGCAGGGGAGCCAGCCAGCCAGCAGTCACAGTGATGGGACAGCCTTAGAGACCCATAGCCACTTGGAAGACCGTGGCAGAGCCACTAGCAGTTTACCCATGCTTCTATAGATGAGGCGGTCACATATACCAGCTCCCGGCCTGAGCACTCTGACTCTGGGTCCTGACAGCTGCCTCACTTTGGTCCCAGGTCACAAGTTCCCCAAAGGAAAGCTGATCCCCCAGGCCAGCGTGGCTTGCCTCTCCCTTTTGCCCTGCCCAGCTTGCTTCTTTGCAGTACCCCGGCGGCACTGGAGTCTTCTCTCTGAGGCAGAGCCATCTTAGCCCAAGGCTCCCTATTCCCTCTGTGCCCAGTGCACCATGGTGCCCACCACCCTCACCAGTGTCCAGGGCTCACTTCTCTGCGACTTGCTGGCTCTCCTGTTATTTCCCACCTCATGCTTTTCTTTTCAGCTGAACCTTATTCACAGTGAAATCAGTAATTTAGCCGGCTTTGAGGTGGAGGCCATAATCAATCCTACCAATGCTGACATTGACCTTAAAGATGACCTAGGTAATTTGGGGCGGGGTTCTGCACCACCAGCTGTCAGCTGAAAAGTTATGGAACCCAGAATTTAGGCTTCTCATCTACCCAGACTTCAGTATGGTCAAGGCAAATTTCCAAATCCATGATTGACAGGCAAGTGTGGACCTTGAATATCACTCCAAGCCATTCCAAATGGAAATGGTTTGATATGCTTCACTGAGTGTGATTGGCTACTTACTTCCCCTCAACTGCAAATATATTGCCACCTAAATTCTCTTCCATAACAATCAAACTGACTGCTGGTTACTTGGGGGGATTTTAAAACATGGGGTTTTTTGTTTTGTTTTTTTCCTTTTTGTTTTTTTTTTCTTATTTTGGTTTTGTTTTGTTTTTTTTTCTTAACTGAAAAAAAAAATCAGGTAACTACAAAATGATAGTTTCTCCATTTAAGCCTTGATTAGAAATGACACTCAAAGCTTGAAAGGGAAGACTAGCTGAACTAGTGTACCACTGAGCTGTCTTTCATCCACAAGCACATTGGTTTGCCCCAAATTTACCACCTACTGTCACTTCTTCTGCCTTTTCTACAGTGAAAACAGTATATGACTAACTGCCACCTTCATGAATTATTGACAATATTAAACAGAAGGGCAGTATCTCTTTTTGAATGTGTCCCTCCTTTGAAGGGAAATGCCCCAGGGCCTTGCTGCCTCCTGCTTGGGAGGGCAGACAGTTCAGAACAAGCTCATAGGAGCCCCTCAGTGTCCCATCTCTCTGTCTCCATCTTTTCATATGCGGACTGTCAGCGTAGGGCACAATAAGGCGTCCTGTTCTCTTAGGGGAAACGCTTCTCCAGGGGATATAGGCTATACAGATACCCACAGATGTGGTGTCATCCCCAACACTGACTACGGTATATTGTGTGCCTTTAGCTCCGAGCTTGGGCCTTTGTAAGATGGCAGGTGCCCTTACTGAGAGAGTTGCTCAGCTCAGCCCTGGCCTTCCCCACACAAACTGTGCTGACATCATGGGCTTCAGTGAGCTGCAGACATGGGGACTGGGACTACAAATGGCCTGCTTGAACTTATTTTTCCAACTGCTTCATGCTGGTGGTTTCTTGAAAATAAATAAGCCACAAGCTACAAAAGGCAAGGATCCTACCCAAAGTACATTTTATGTTGAAATACATATAAGTGAGATTCACTAGACTAAAAGACAGGCCTTGAAAAATACTTCCCTTCAGTGAGGGGGAAAAAGGAAATCCTGTACACATAATATTGTTTTCTTGACCTTTATGAGCTAGCACTTGAAGATAGACAAAATGATAATTGCCATAAGAATAAAAGCCAAACCCTGAAAGTTGACTGCTGCAGACTAAATGGAGAAACTTGTCGTTTTGGTTGGCCTGATGGTCCATATTTTTTTTAAAAGCAGATGCCATGTTTTAGTAGCCTTCTCAGTGGGGTGCCAGTTTTATAGGCTTTTGCGAAGTGAAATGGGGCATTCATTGTTTTATTTCTTTTAACCTTTGGAAATGATCTCATATGTGTGTTTCTCTTATTTTGGACTTGTCATTCAAATGTTTGATTTAAACATGTCACATTTGATATTCCTCCTCCTCCTGTCCTTACCCCCATCCACATGTGCGCACACTGCGTGGACTGATTGCCCCCTGGGCTCATATGTTGGAATCGACCAGGTAGGCCAGCCCTGCCATTGGGGCATTAGTAAATGTGCCTGTGCGTGGGTCTCGGTCCAACACAGTTGATCTACATTTGTTTACCTGTTATAGTTGCAAGTTGTACAGGCTGACATTGCCTCGATCGACAGTGATGCTGTCGTTCACCCGACAAACACTGACTTCTACATCGGTGGTGAAGTAGGTAATGCCTAGCCGGGTGCTGCCAAGTGTGTGTGTGCATGGTCAGTCGGCCGCCGCAGACAGCTTGATTCTTTGACAGCTATGCAGGGCTGCATTCATTTCACACTTCCAGCCGTCCTGACCTTCCCGAGGCCTCCCTTCTTGCTCCTGGGTCGTGAACCGGAGACATACAGCTAGCTGTCAGCCAGGGTGTGTCATGCAGCTCACCCGTGGGCACTTCTGATTTGGAAACTGGCTCAGCAGCATCATTTCTCCCCTTGCTTCCCGAGGCACAGCTTTGTTGAGACTGGGTTCACAGAGGTTTCAGCTACAGGGAAGATATGACCAGACAGACTGAGTAGCCTCCAGGACAGTTCTGAGTCCTCTGAAGAACAGATGTGCACAGGCTAGTTCACAGGGCTCTACCCTTCCCACCCAGTTTCTTTCCATGTCACAGTCATGCTCAGTCCTGAAAATGGCCTTATAGCCTCAGGTACAGAGAGGGGACCCTTTCTAATGTTCTCCTTCATGCAGGGTTCTCAGACTGGAAGGGCTGAAAACCACTTCATTTTGATGAGATGTCCTGTGACAGCTCTTGAGAAATGCTATTTCAAACCGAGAAGGTACCTTCCTCTCCCCCTGAGAGCTGGCAACCTATTGTGGATCTATTCTCCACACACTAGCTAAGGTTGGCCAAGGCAGAGAGCGCTCAGGATGCCCTTGTGGCTATGGGTTCACAATGTGGGCATCAGTGCCTTGCTTTGACATTATGCTGAGGAACTTACAGAATGAGGCATCCGAGTGAAATACAGAAAAGGCATTATTAACTAGGAGTAACTTCAATCCTTGCCTTGCCATCTACTGGTTATTAATGGGGCCTGGGCAAGTCACTTAGCTCCTCTATGTCTCTGTTCCCATACCTAGTAATAATGAGAATTACATGAAATGTAGACAAAGCACCTTGTTTGGTGTCAGCTTATGATTGGTTCTTGCTGTATCATCTGCCTCTCTTGTATGTATGTGATTTTACATATAGATGTGCTGGGCCTGAGAGCAGCATTCTGAGTATGGATTCAAATACAGCTTCCAAAGAGAATGGTGACATTCCTAGTAAGTGCAAAGTCCAGTCATTCCACAGGATGAGGAGACCAGGACTTTCCTGAGCCCTGGACACTGGATATGCAATAGCGCAACACCCTGTGGCTGCCCAGCTCTGCTCAGTATCATAGTCTTCCCCAGACACTGTGATTTGGACAATTCTCCTGAGCATTTTGGATTTTGGACATGGATGGAAAGACAAACTGGATGAAAAGTCACGATTCACCAAGTCTGCCAGACCAAAATGAAATCAGACTGTAGGCAATTAATCTCTGCTTTCATAAGATTTTGGAAAAGTTTAAGAGCGCCTAAGACAGGCAACTTAAGAAAATGATGCATCCTTTCTTAACCACATGAAAACTTGATGGGAGGGAAGAACTTATATGGAGAAAAATAAATGAACAGTGAAGGGTTTGTCCTTTTAGCTGAGAGTGACTAAGACTTGGGTACATCTTGCCATCCAGGGCATCTGATGAAATGGAAATTATGAAACTCCTGGACAAAAGGATCTGAACTGGGCCCAGGGAGAGGAGAAAGTTTGCCAACCTGCCACCCATGGGAGACTGTGTTCAGGAATTAGCCACATCTTGGGGAGACCAGGAAGCTTTGTGGGTGGGGGGTGAGAGTTACCACCAGCTAGAGAGTAACAGGCCAAGCCAGCTATAACTCCAGAAGAGCCCAGTCCTTCCTGAACTTTTAGTAGGACTAGTCACCTTGGAATAATGGTGCTAATGCTTTTCCTCTGATGTGCTTGTCCCAGCCTACTGATATGCACAGGGCAGGGATAGTTACCTTCTGTGGCATGTAAGCAACCTGGGCCCAATAACTTGACCAAGGTCACCCCACACATCTCTCATATTGTCATAGCCAAAGAAAGCCTCAGCAGGAAAAAGACTACTAGGGTTGGAACCCAGTCTTCCAAAGTCTGCCTCTGTGCTCACTCTGCCCGGCCACCCCATCCAAACTAGTACTGACCCCAGATATCCTTTCCAATCTCAAAACAACGATAAACCAGATTCATACATGGCCTCAATTGGTTCCAGCTCCCACTTTGATGTGTGAGAGGGGAAAAGAGGAAGCTAAGAAGTAACCACTCTGCTTCTCATTTTCGGTGTGAATTCCTGAGTCCTGAGACTGCTGGAAGAAGGAATTCGAGTGCAGGAATGCTTAGCCCCAGTGATTAACTTTTACCCATCAAAAGTTCTTTCTAACAGTGAAATAGACCACAGGCTTAGCCTGACATTTGTCCAAGCCTAAATTTTCGCTTAGGCTGTTTTGAACACTGATACTTATGCCTGCTTTCTAAGCATGAAATAATGTTCTTGTTCTCATGGGAGTAACACATGTTTATGCTTGGGGGCAAATAAGCCAATTGCTTTATGATTAACCCTGAAGTTAAGCCTAAAAAGCAAGAGTCTTACATTAAGAGTGTTGACAATACAGTTGAAAATGGGCCTGTTTCTTGTTAAAAAGTACACGTGTGTCTACATGAACATGTGCATACATATGTGTGTGTAGGAGTCAAGTCCTGACTGGGTTGATTGCCTGCAATCCAGGGTTCAATTTTTTAAGTTTGGGAAATGCATTAAGTGTATTTTAACTTGCAATTTCACTTCTAATTAAAGCAATATTTAATTATAAGTAAACATTTTAAAGTAAACACTCTTCCTAAGATAACACACCTTTAATTATAAATCAGCCCATTTTCTTCAGAAATATATTATTGAAAGGGGTTTGTAGTCTTCGTAAATATAGCACTGATTTTATTTTACTTCCAAATTTCCTAGTTCTCACCAAAGAGGAGATATGATAGTGAATGAGAACCTTAAACAGTCCAGCCTATAGCATATTTGCTTCCCCCCTCAAGTTTAAGAATGGGCTAGGGGAGAAGACTAGACATGGGATCTAGCTGACTTGGACTCCACATTCCTTTTTCTCCGTTGCATGGATATTTCACGTGGGCCTGACCTGTGTTGGGGTCTCACACACTTGGGCTGTATCCACTTCCTGGTGGGTAGAGTTGGGCCAAGAGGCCCAGAGCAGCTCCCTCAGGCACATGACTCTTCAGCTGCTACCTCTGATGCTTAATTTATTACAAACATGCAGTGGCAGGTGAAAGTTTGTAGAAGTAACATTGTGACACCTGCCATGTAAAGTTGGTGTTACCTTTCAGGACAAGTGAAGCATGAGAGCATTTGAGAATGAAGAGTGACACAAGACCCCACCACAAGAATCCAAAATGTATCTTTCTTAAAAGTCTGGCCCTCTTTTAGATATCCCAGCGTTCCTTGTGGACAAAGGGCTGCTGGTCACATTTGTTCATATACCCCTGACTTCTTGCAGCAGGGCAGTGACAGGTTCCTGCCATTAGCCCTGTTTCTGCCTTATTTGTGATAATGCCCAGGCTACTTGCTTTTCCTCCCAGACACTTCCTGTGGGTTGGTTCACCTTACAGAATGAGCATGTGGATGAAGGCAGGTCTTGCTAAGATAATTAGACCTAGTCATTACAGGGTAAATCCAAAGAGAATTTGGGCTGGTGCATTCTGATACACCTTCACCCATCCATACCAGCCATTGCACCAGGTATACTTTGAATTTTCCAAGACAAATGGTGAATCTTAAGGGGAGTATTTTATCCTCTTGTGAGGAAAAGTACTTTAAAATATGAAAAACTGAGGAAACAGAGCTTAAAGAAGAATCAGACTTCATTAAGGCCAGACTTTAAAGGGTAATCTTGTCACTGACTCTGCTGCTTGCTAGTTCACATGAGATGTTTAACCCAAAGTTCTCATAGGTGTTGACAACCTCGTTTGAGAACTTGACTCTCACAGCAGTAAAGGATGACTTAGCAAGTATCCTAATTCAAGAATGTACAGTGCTTCCAAGCACCGTTGGTTGGCTGGTTGGTTTAAATCTGATCCTGAGCAGTTAGATATCCTTTCCAAAATTTTATACAAGTTCATCTTTAAGCTCTGCTTCTAATGCCCTCCTTTCCCTAAAATGATTCTGAATCATTAGTATAATTAAGAAAACACTGTCTGAGGCCGTTTCTTTTCTTTTCTTTTTTTTTTTTTCTCTCTCTTTTTTTTTAAATATATTTACATATGATGCCAAAGCTGCAAAATAGAAACTAAGCATGTAATGCTGGTCCAAAGGTGGCTAAACAGCAGCACTTCCTTTTGGGTCTCTTGCCAAAAAGAGAGCTGGCTGCTTGATAGAAGCATATTCTGCTCCACAAACCTCTTTATTTGGGGCTTCTCCCCAGAGACAAAGAAGAAAATCAGGGCAGGCAATAGATAGCCTTGGAAGTCAGCACTGGCTGGTTTCTGACACCCATGGAAAGCGTGCAAGACGGGAGTGCTTGCTGAGAATAGGCAGCCCCTTCATACCTCTGGCTTCATCATCCTGAGTCAGATCCAAGTAAGGGGCAGCACAGATACAGAAAAGGCAGCAGTGCCAGAGTAGTCAGTGGCCAAAGGTAAATCCCTTCTACATTTCACTTACTGACTCAGCCAAGGCGTAGTTCCTGTTTTGCAGCTTTATGGAAACTTAGCTGGTCAGATAATTTAAAATATGTAATCCCTTGACATGCTCAGTGTCTGCGTGCACTGCAGACACAGGATGGCACTCTGACCCTGCCCTGTCCTTATCTAGGAAACACGCTGGAGAAGAAAGGTGGCAAGGAATTTGCGGAAGCTGTTTTGGAACTCCGGAAAAAGAACGGGCCCTTGGAAGTAGCTGGAGGTGAGGTGGGGAAGCCACTGTGCTTACTTGGGTGTGGTGTGTGCAGTACTGGGGAGACAGCTTAGGATTCAGAGGTGTGCGGCGCGTCCAAGGTGGAGAGCCTGTGAGCTTTATCACCTAGAGCTCTATCAAATGCAGATTTTCAGAGAGCTTAAGGTTTGTGAAAATCACCTTAGCAATTAAAAAAAAAAAGATTTAAAATAGCTCCTAGGTGTTTGGCATCTAGACCTCAAATTTTAAGGAATCACAGAAGCTGAATTTGATAAATCTAAGAGCTGAGAATTATAGCCAGTGATACAGAGCCATCTGCAGAACTGAGGAAAGATGCAAATTAATAACCTTCACTCAGCTGTCTGTGTTTCTAACGGAAAGCATATAAATATACATTTCTCACTTGCTATTAACACCTTTTCTGATGGAAGAGGGAAGAAGACAACTTGGGACCTGACATGGGGAAAAGTATTGCTAAAACCTGCTGCCAGTGTCCGGCCTATTACTGTAGGCCCGCGTTTTGGAATTTTAGATGGTCAGTAGGTGTGCAGGACAGAGGGCCTCCTGAGCCCACGCAGGAGTGAGGTGCGCCTCCTGTCCCAGCTTCCCCACTTCGGGCTCTGGCTTCCTCTTCTCACTCCATGATCTCCAATACCCATTCTGTCTGTCAGACCCTTCTGCTTTAAAAGTGAATCTTAGCTAAACATGGGCCTCAATTATTTCCACATAGCCTCCCCATCCTGGGCTGGCAGGGATGGAGAGTGGCATTCCCTTTGCTCATCTGAGCCTTTGACCTCTACTCTGCCACATCTTTTGCTTGTAAAGGGCATGACAGGTGGAACACAAATTATAAAGTTCTTCCAGGCTGTTCTTCCAAAGTCCTACTTCATGCAAGGGGAATCACACAGAGTGTTCCCTACCCAGCCAGGGGCTGCCATCCTTTCCACAGCCCCAGCCTGTACCAGCCCACAACCCCTTCTCATCAGAACTGCTGTTTGAGCCCTACCACTGACTCTTGGCACACATCTGATGGAGGCAGCCAGGGGCCACTGCTCTCCACGTTCCGCTGGTGAAACGAGAGCCACAGCAGAGGCAAGTGCATTAGATTTAGCATGGTTCAAGATATTCTTGCTTGCTTTAATAACACATTTTGTTCTTGATTCTAAGAGCTATTTTAGAAAGTAGTTTTAAAAGTATAAGGAAGAGAATAAAACATACCTCTGTTCCACTGCCCAGAGATAATCTCTATTAACATGTTCCTTACCAGCCTTTTTTCCATGTATAGTTTAGCAGTGACTTTGAATATGAACTGACCAGTGAGTTAAACCTCTCAACTGCAGGTTTCTGTGGGTCAGCACTTCTGCCCCAAGTTTGTGAACCCAGTCAGTGAGCAGAGCCAAGACTCAAACTCCAAGCCCACGACTGAAAGTTCAGAGCTATTTCTACGGCACTGAGAAACGGCCACAATCACTCCTTGCCCAGTCTCCTAGTGCCATGACCTCAACCCATGCTCCTTAGACAGTGCTGACAGGGGTTCATCAAAACATGGGTTTTGTACATACCCACTCAAACCAGGAGTGTGGGTATCTTCCTGTGGCAGTGGGTCAAAACATGTACTCACCAGACGCACGGACCGCAGAGCCATCTTCTTTGCTTAGCATCTTATTAGGGACCCTGGAACTGCTGGGGGAGAAGGGACACACTCGATACAGCTCCTGTGTGTGGCAGGCCTGGGACCTGTGTCCCTAGAGCTAGCAAGGTGGACTGCTAGGGAGACGAGTAGTGGAGATGGGCTCCTCCTCCAGGCAGAGAAGTTGCTCCTGAAGATCCAATCTCCAGTCTGTGACAGGAGGCAGGTCAGTCAGTCACACAGCAAGGCTGGCTGCCTCTGGGTATATGATGGCCGCAGCCTGGGCTCAGGTTGTTCAGCCTCCTTTATAGTGCTGCTTTCCTATCAGGTGTGTCTCAGATGGCATCTAGGAGATGTGGAGGTGCAGAGATGCATCATCGTTATCACAAATATTAGAACACATGCAGTCAAATTAGATGGGAAGGCCCTGCCTTCCAGGAGCCGCCTGTGTGCCTCTGAGGTAGAGAAGGTTCAGTCTTGGCTAAGATTGCAGTGGGGATGCATATGAATGCCGACTTTCCAGGACTGGGGTCTGGTGCCACTGCCCCCATGTGAAAAGTAAATGAGAGGCAGTTTCTAGCTCAAGCTTCCCCTGGAAGCACAGCAGGGCAGGGGGCTGTGTCTCCCCTCAGACAGGACACCGTCCAGCAGAGGCCAGGGAGGCGCGCTGCAGCACCAGAGAGGGCCTGTGCTGGGCATCTGTGACATGTGCTTCTGTCTTGTCCCCTCTAGCCGCAGTCAGCGCGGGCCATGGCCTGCCGGCCAAGTTTGTGATCCACTGTAACAGCCCCGTCTGGGGTGCAGACAAGTGTGAAGAACTTCTGGAAAAGACAGTGAAAAACTGCCTGGCCCTGGCCGATGATAAGAAGCTGAAATCCATTGCGTTTCCATCCATTGGCAGCGGCAGGTAGGGGCATGTGCCTGTCACTGTGTCAGCCATGGGTGTGTCTCTGCAGCCACCACCTCAGCTCTTGCCATGGTGAAGGAGAGCGGCAGCATGGGTAGGCAGGACTGCCAACAGTGAACCATGCTGAAGGGAGCGAGAGACACAGGGCCCAAGGACAACATAAAACTCAAGTCCTGATAGCAGATGTCATCACAGAAGCGGACTATGGAGACTGCAGCTCAGAGGAGTTTCATAGGGTGCTGAGGCCTGGGTGGTGAGGACTGGGTGTACACACAGGAACACTAGTTATGAATGTGGACTTCCCTGTGGCAGTTCCACCCCACAAACCATAGCTGTCTTTGGACAAAGCCCTTTGCCACTTCTTTATTCCCGAGCATCCTCGCTTCCCATCCCACTGACCTACATGATCTGACCTGGTGGGATGGAACAGGGCACTGGGCCCTGCCCCTCTCCCACCCCACAAGTATCCCTAGGGAGACACTCAGCAAGGCCTGCACAAGCAGCACAGTTACCCCTAAGATAGACAACCCAGAGGGCCGCCACTGGAGGAGCTTAGTCTTTCAGCAGCTGAGGATGCAGGTGGGCCTGAGCCACACCCCACCTCCCTGGCTGCACACCCCCAAGTCCTGGCACACAGTCCCTTGGGCTTCTGTTGAGGCCACACTGCATGGTGACTTGGGGTCAGGCCTGGAGTTGAGTTCTGGTTTGTCCACTCCCAGCACATAAACCAACCCCCACTCTGAAAACAGGCACAGCAGCCCCCTGTGCAACATCTCAGGGTGTTCTGGAAGCTAAAGGAACCTCTAGAGAGGAAGGTGTTTCAAGAACTCGGCTGTGATGCAAGGGGAGGGCCTGCTGAGGAGTGCCACCTCTGGGATTGGGGCCCATGGCTTGTCGCATCTCCAGGGTCCTCCCTGCCAGGATCTAAGTTGCAGGATCTGGAAGGCTTGGGATCTTGGGCCCTGAAACTCAGGAAAAGGCCTCCAGAGGTCGCAGCTGTAGCATCTGGGGCAACAGGAGTCACCCTGGGCTTTGGCATCAGCGGGTGATACAAGTCAGACAAAGTACCTGCCACTGCTCCTGGGCCCACCCCCCCCGCCAGCTCCTAAGCCTTCTGGGGTCTCTGCCTCTCAGTCCCTCCCAGCACCCAAGGAAGGCAGACTATGAGCAGCAGCACTGATGTCCCTTCCTTCACCCAGGCTACATGTCTTCTAGGCAAGCCTCAGCAGCAGTCCTTAGGACCAGGGTCTGTGCCTAGAAAACTGCTTGCAAGAATAGAGACCAAAGCTCTCTATTTTTTGCTTGGGCAGAGCCCATAATTCTGCCAGCACTGAGGTCCCATGCCTCAAGTGACAGTAGCAGCACTAGCTCCGAGTGGACTTCCTGTCACATCACTTAGATGCTACCTAGCAGAAGGCTTCACCTGCAGGCAGGCACTGCTCCCCCTCGCCAGGGCTTCCTATGGCCCAGGCAGTCATGTGTGACTGTTGGGACCTACCAGATGGCTGACCGTGGGAGAAGAGGTCTGGTTGCACATGACCCCTGCACCTCTAGGCCATTGCACGGCCCCTCCAGCAAGGGTGAAGTGGAAAACAAGCACCACCCCACCACCTTTCATGGGCTGGGGAGCTGCGGCAGGTTCGCCTCCTGTGGCTCTGCACTCTGCAGGCCTCCTGGACCTGTAGCTCCTTTTTGTGCAGTCCCTCAGTCTTCTGTTCCCTCCTGCCTGGAGGCTGGAGGACCAAAGCCAGCACAGCCCCACAGTGTGTGGATGGGGTGGAGGGTTACTGAACACTCCACCTGCGCCCATGCCCACGTGCACACCCACAGTGCTCAGCTGTGCTGCCAAAGTGAGTGGGCGACACATGTGCCCGTTGGAGAGCTGGTGACCTCGATTTGCATGGCCATCTACACTTTTAGTTACTGTGCTTCTTCACTGTAGACTCTTACCAAAAGCATACATCTTAAAAGTCACTGTTTAAATGCACATTGAAATCAAAAGCTATCAGGGCCAGGTGTGGGGCACTCCTGTAATCCCAGTACTTGGGAGGCTGAGACGGGAAGACTGCAGGTTTGAGGCCAGCCTCAGCTCTTTAGTGAAACCTGTTTCTTATTCTTTTTATTTTCTTGCCCTCCCTCTATTCCTTTTCCTTCCTTCCTTCCTTCCTTCCTTCCTTCCTTTCTTTCTCTTTTATTCTTTTGTGGTATTGGGGATTGAACCCAGGAGCTTTCTACCTCTGAGAATCACTCCTGACCCTATTTTATTTTGAAACAAGTTCTCACTAAGGTGCTGAGGGTTTCACTAAGTTCCTGAGACTGACCTTGAACCTGCAATTCTCCTGTCTCAGCCTCTCAGGTAGTAGGATTGCAGGTGTGCACCAGCATACCCAGCCTATTTTTTAATTTTTAAAAGTGCTTTTAGCTGGGCATGGTAACACACACTTGTAATCCCAGTACTTGGGAGGCTGACACAGAAGGATCCCGGTTCGCAGCCAGCCTCAGCTACTTAGTGAGGCCCTCTGCAACTTAGTGAGACCCTGTTTCAAAATAAAGATTAAAAAAAAAGACTGGGGGTATAGCTTGGAGGTAGAATGCCCCTGGGTTCAATCCCCAGTACCTCAAAAAAAAAAGTGCTTTGGATCAGAGATTAGGTAGCCATACTTCTCTCACCTTCCCATTGCCCACCTCTCAAGTAGGTCTGTTTTTTGATATTGTGCTGTGTGACCTTTGGTAAATGAATCAACTTCTCTGTTTCTGACTGGCCTTAAATGCAAGCAAAGCCATGGGTACTACCCTTCCTCACAGATGGTTCTGAGGCTCAGTTAATTAGTGCTTCGGATGCGCTTTGATCTACTCTGATGAAAGGTGCTTTCGAAGAGCAAGGCAATAGGAGCCTTTATTGGAGGTAATAATTTCACGCTCTTTCATATGGCTATTGGGAAATTTTTAATTGAAGTATAAAAGTAATTCCCATAAAAAAGCATCTGTTATTACAAACTTATTTACATTTTTCATGGAGTAAAAAGTTTTTTAAAATAATCAATTGAAAGCTTTTAAGAGGGCGGAAGGCCAAAGGCAGCACATGTGCAGTGCTCCCTGGGCACATCTGTCGGGCAGACCTCAACTCAGCCGTGGAAACGGCTGCCCTCGCTTTCATGAGGGAAGAGTGGGATTACACCAGAGCTGCCGTAAATCACAGGAGTTAGGAGGGAAAGGAAAGGGCTTGTTGTGGCACCCAGTGTCTCTGGCACCAAAGTCCTGCTGGAACTAAAACAGTAGAAATGCAAGCCCACCGGGGTCAGTCTCTTCAGCAGAGGCCACCGCCTCCTGCCCCTCCTGCTGCCTGCCCCCAGCCTAGGCCACCATGGGCATAATACTGTGGACACCCTGTGCCCTCAGCTGTTTGACGTCAGGAGGTTGCCCCTCTCCAGCATGCAGGGAAGAGCTGGCTGGGCGTTTGATTAAATGTCCCTCAGGTTTATGAGCTTAGAAGGATCGCTGCCTTGTGTTTTTAGGCTACCATTTATAGGGCTTCCTTTAGCCCCAGAGAACTGTGCTAAAGCCTTCATCTGTGTTACCTCACAGCAGCCCTAAGAGGGAGCCGGGTACTCCAGGCCAAGAACCCGCTGCACTCACGCAGCTTGTGCTCCAGGCACACAGCTCCCTGCCTGCACTCTCTGCATGAATTTCAGCATCCCTCACCTGCCCAGGTGCTGCCCTCAGCCTCCTGCCCCTTCAGATTTGGCCCTAGAGGAGAAGGGCAGAAACCAACACCAGGCCTCCACAACATCCAGCCCCACCATCTCCCAAAAATTCAAGACAACCAGACCGGGGGGGGCTTGTACAGCAGGAAAATAGTTTCTACCCGCTACCCAGTGACAAGGGCCACTCCCTCCTGCCCCTCCAGGACACCTGTCTGGGCTTGTCCATCCCCAGGATATAGCCATTTTCCATGTGATCTCAGCTGTCCCCAACTGGGATGCTCCTCACAGCTTCTGATGCATCCCTGGAAAGCGAGCTCCCGGACTCAGCTCTGGGGATGCTGGGCTGCAGGCGCTCAAACCCATCCTGGGATGTGGCCTTGTGAGCCCCAAACTTCTGCAGATCCAAGCGAGGCAAGTGCCCTATGCATGTGGCCCCAGCCATTGCTGAGCTGAGCGGGCTGACCTAGGAGGCACCAGACTGAGATGGCCCTCAGGTCCCCTTGCACGAGCAGAGGGAAACTGCGGCTTGGACTTTGGGGGAAGCTCAGCGCAGCTTTGGTCTGCATGAGGGTGGTGCAGAGGTCAAGGGCCAGCCCTGTGTGCTAGGCAGCCCCTGGCTCCAGAGGAGCTGAAGGCGCACACACGACACAACTCACAGGGTAGTTGGGGCTGACGTGGTGGAGGGGGGGCTATGCAGCACCCTCCTCATGGGCCGTCCATCCTCAGGACGAGCACCTACTTTATAGTCGGGGAGGACACCCTGCCAAGGGCAGCTGGGACTCAACCCTGAACCTCACCTTGACCCTCTTATCCCAGGCCATCCGGTCTCTTCTAAACGGCAGGCGTGTGGCTGCAGGGCAGGCAGCTGTTACAGGCAGTGCGCCTGAGTTGGGAGAAAGCACGGGGACCTAGCCAAACAGAAATGGCTGGTCAGACTGACTGTGGTTGTGCAGACAGCGAGGGAGAGGCCAGGAGGAGGTGGCTTCTGAGGGTGCTGGCAGGTAGCCTGCACCAGGGGTTGTGCCGGGCTGCTGCCCTCCCGGAGAACTGGGCACTCACCAGGGGCTTAACCAACATTGTGAGCATGATGTAACTGCAATGATGACAACAGTCACTCTGTCGCAGGGCAGAGGTGGGCGGCAGTTTTCCACTGTGCAAGCCTTTGGAAAGACGCTCAGAGGCCACCTTTTTTCCAGATAGGGACTCTGCATCACACCCTGTTACATAGTACACACCACCATCCGTACTCTGCCTCTCCCACTTCACAGGACAGGGACCAGCTGCCAACACAGGGCTGACCCGGTACTGTGTGGCGCCAGGAAGCCTGGAGCTCTTGCCTGCTCTGCTTCTCTGTCCTGGGAGGTTAGGGCCGTCAGACCACTGCATGGGCCCCAGCTCCACAAGGCCAGTGTGCAGAGCACTGAAGCACCTTATACCTTCCGTTTTGTTACACATGCTTCTATCTGTGGCAACTAAGAAGCATTGAGGGCCCTCTAGAAACTTGAAGGAACGTCATTACCTTTGCCCTTTCTTCCTGGTGGCCTGCATCATTCAGAACAGCCACAGTCATGGGGTATAGCTTCATCAGGAAGAGATTTTTCTGGAAACATTCAGATTCATGTTAACCCAGCAGTATCCTTGAAGAACAAGGCTTGGCACATCGTGGCAGAAGAACAGCCTGTTGTCTCCAGGCCTGGCGGCTCATGCCTATAATCCCAGTTCTTGGATGCTGAGCTAGGAGGATCACAAATCTGAGGTTAGCTCCAACAACTTAGTGAGACCTATTTCAAAATAAAATAAGGGCTAGGGGGTGTACCTTAGAGGTAGAATGCCCCTGGGTTCAATCCCCAGTACAAAAAATAAAGCTTGCTTTCCATTGGCAGGAGGGTATGCTGGTGTGGGCACTGCAGGTCTAAAACCTTGGATCTCTATCTTTCCCCCAGCCTGGGTAACCTTAACTTCCTGTGAGTCTCCAGTGCTGGCTATTCAGTGGTTCTCAAAGAGTGGTTCCAGACCTGTGAGATCAGAAACTCCAGGGGCCATTTCCACAAGCCCTCTGGTTCTAGTGCCAGCCACAGTTTGAGAACTATGATGTGGAGGAGCAGGAAAGAATCCTCTCACTGAAAGTCACAGTTTTTCAAGGGTCCGAGGTAGAGGACTGGGGAGCCATGGAGGCTGTGTCAGAAAGTGCTAGGCCCAGAGGAAAGTGATGGACACACCTCAGGTCCTCCGCAGAGACCCTTGGGCCTCCTAGTCAGCAGGGCAGAGGAGATGGGGCAGATTAGCTAGCTGCTTGGATGCCTTAGGGCAGCTAATGCAGCCCTGTCCCAGTGCCGGCACAGGAGAGAGGCCATGACCATTAGGCCACATGACAATGCCATTCCAGGCAGTCCACAGGCCGTGCCTCTATCCGGCTCATCTGCAGGTGTGAGGTGAGGCTGGCCGGAAGGCACTGTCACTGTGAGAGTGTAGAGCTGGTGGAGCCTGCCTGGTCTCGGGCTTCACGAGCAGAGAACACCACTTCACAGTTCTCTGTCTCTGTGCATCCAAGCCACATCTGCCTCAGAGGCACTCGGCCTTCCCTCACTGCAGGACAGGGGAACCCAGCTCCGGTGGGAAGCAGCCTGTGCGACCACGAAGACACTCCCCAAAACAGAAGGCCAAGTGTACCTCCTCCAGCCATTCCCACTGTGCCTTGTTCCAGATACCCTGTCCTTTGCCCTCTTGATGCCTGTGACAATAGTCATAGCTGTGGTGCCAGTCTGAGCTCCCAGGTCTGAGAGTGGGCATGGGGGCCAAGGGAGCCTTCTTCCTCACTTGCCCAGCACTAGGGAAGCCCAGGGTTCAATCCTGAGTCGCACATGCATACACAAGCCCTTCTTCCTGCACTGTCCCAGCCACCCTCCAGCCTGGCTCACCTGTTGGTCTGCAGTCACTGGGGTCTCTTAGGAGAGGCTCTCTATTGTAAGCTGCAGGCAAAGCTGTGTTTAATTAAAAGCAAGCCACAGAACAGTTTTCTTCTGCAGGTGTGCAGTACTCTGTGCACCCACTGCAGCAGTGTGGCTGTGGCTCTCTAAAGGACCAGCCAGGTGGTTCAGAACTCACAGACACACAGCAAGGGAGGCTAGGAGTGCAGAAACAAATTCTCATCTCGCATGTTTGAAAAGCTCTTTAGCTGGCAGCAGGTCCCCACTTGAAGGAGGGGAGCAGCCGAACAGCTGCCGGTCCAGCACTTCAGATGCCGGCCCTGAGCTCACCCTCCATGTCCCTGACTGTAAAGTGGGATCAGTGAAGGACGTGCGTCCAGGGCCGTTGGCTCCAGGCCCAGGTTACTCCTGTCACTCTCCTCCAGGTGCCTGGGGTCATAGGCATGCAGTGTGAACCAGGAACGGCCTGAGGCCCACGCGAGCATTGAGTGCCAGTCCTCCCAAGTGGAAATGTGTGTGAATTTGTGTACATTTGGCTTAGAGACTTGGATGATACCCTCAAGATGAAGAGGTCACTCGGTTCAGAGTTGTTCGAAGGCACCCTGGGGTATAGGATGCTCTTGCTAGGAGTGGCCCTCACTGGTGGGCATTGGGGTGCATTCAAGCCAGTGGCCCTTGCAGCAGGAAATCAGTTTTGTTGCTCAGGCACAGTGCTAGTGGCAGGGATGATGGGGAAAAGAAACGGAGCTGGGCATGGTAGTTCATGCTTGGGAGACTGCTACAGGAGGTCGCAGGTTTGAGGACAGCCTCAGCAACTTACTGAGACCCTCAACTTAGCAAGTCCCTGTTTCAAAATAAAAAGGGATGGGTGGGTAGTTTGAAGGTAGAGTTCCCTTAGATTCACTCTTGAGGACTTAAAAAAAAAAAAGTGCTTAGAGGGTCTCCTGCAGGAGGTAACCCAAGGAGCAGGGTCCCCACTGTGGCTGATTATTGAGTGCTTGCTCTCTGTCCTGCAGGAATGGGTTCCCGAAGCAGACGGCGGCCCAGCTGATTCTGAAGGCCATCTCCAGTTACTTCGTGTCCACAATGTCCTCCTCTATCAAAACAGTGTACTTTGTGCTTTTTGACAGTGAGAGTATAGGCATCTATGTGCAGGAAATGGCCAAGCTGGATGCCAACTAGGCTGAGGAACTTCAGAACCAGCTCCCACCATGCCCCTGCCTCCGATTCGAAAGAAAAAAAAAAATCCCTTTTACTCTCACTTGGAGGCAGGAGCCTTTCATTTTCAGTTTTGCTCATCTAGGGAAATAAGGTTTTGGGTTCCAGTTTAATTGTTTTTGACCTTCTAAAACGTTTTTATGTTAGCACTGATAGTTGGCATTACTGTTAAGCACTATGTTCCAGACCCTGTCTGACTTAGTGTAACTAGATTTTATAGTTTTATTTTAATGAAATCCTGATTGACGCAGAGCAGTGGGGAGAATGGTCCTCTTACATGTCACAGAAGCCAGGAAGCTCTGTTTGTAACCGTGTGTTGTGGTGCTTTATTGTACACCCAGTGGCGTTCTTTTTACTATAATGTTCCTTTTTTTTTCCTCAGAAGAAAAATCATGAATTTGCAAACAGACCTAATATTTGTTTACTTTTTGTCTTAATGATGGATTTGAAAATGAAAGATTTAAAAGGCACAACAGAATCTTTGTCCTTAATTATATTTGCAATTTGGAATTTGTGTGAATTGATTTAGTAAAATGTTAAACTGTTGCTGCAACCAGCATGTTTCAAGTTATCGTTCCTATGAGTCACAAGTCCTAGGTTGGGGTCATGGGATGTTGGGACCAGGCAGTGTTCCCCACCCCAGAAATCTCCACAGTGGCAGTGGGCAGGACCAGCTGTCAGCCCCCAGTGAATTGGGGGAGAATTCATGTAAAGTCTCTCAATCTTGTTACTATAGGCAGGCATGTTGATCCCATTTCACAGATGAGGAAAAGGATGTACCCAGGGCCATGCAGGTGACCAAGTGGCAGGCTGGCCCGGAGCCCAAGGCTGCAGACTCTGAGCCCATTCTCCTATCAAGCCGCCCCTCAGACATCCCTGTGCCTCATGGTCAGGCCTGGGCACCCCCGGTCACTTCCCAGACAGAGCTGCAGAAGCCCCAGACCTTCTGCAGGGGCTATGTTAGGCATGTCAACCCTGCAGGATATGTCCCTGGTAGAGGAGCTCCAGGAGATTTGGAAGGACAAATGGCCACCACCAAGGTCCCCAGGATGTGCAGTCAGATTTTTCATTCCTTGTTATAGCCCAGATAGTTTATTAGAACAATCCCACCCAGATGAGAGTAGCTAAAATATGTTAGCAAAAGATGGGACAGTTTTTGCTTCAAAGGCATTTATTAAGCCTTTAAGTTTGCCTGAAATTCACAGATACCATCACCATTTTCCATCTCTCTAGAAAGAACAATGCCTCCTTGTAAAGCAGTCTTTAGCCAGGAAAAAGCATGCAGCAGCCTGCAGAGCATAGATGTGTGGACAGGACCACCTTTCCTTTCCAGTATGGGTCTAATGCAATCAGAACAGCAGGTCTAGACCATTGCACAGCCAGTTTTTTCATTGAAAAACCATTCCTAACCAAACCTGAAAGTTGATTTTCCCAAATTTCCTCTAAATATCAAGTGTTACTAACAGTCTTAATTTTTTTTAACCGGTAATTTGCTGGGTCCAGGTTATATATCCTCATTTCTTGATTAGAATTTGGCAGAGTGAGAGATAGAAGTTTGCCACTTTTGAAAGAATGTATCTTGAAATTATATGGCTGCCTAGATAATATCTGCTAACTGCTTGCAAATATTATCTGCAAGAAGAACTGTACTGGATAGCGACCCACCCAAGAGCATGGACAAATGGTGGCTACTGTTCACCAACAGTACTGGTATTTGCTGTTGGTCAGGTACTGCGCTGGATCCTCAGGGGCACCACTTCATTTGCTCCTTGTAGTACACCATAAGGCAGGTTCTGTTATTAGAAACACTTTACAGCTGAAAACACTGAGGCTGAGAGAAGATTCAAACACAGCCGCTGACCTCTGTGATGGCCATTGAGATATAGGGCCCTTGAGGACACACTCTAACCAGCAACAAGAGAGTCTACCCTAACTCAGAGACTGAAACATCTCGGGCCACCATCAGAGAACATTTAGAGGGAACCCAGCTTTAAATGGCTTCTCAAGTGACTTGGATTTCCTTTGGTAGATGTAGATGCTGTATTTTTCAAAGGCCCTCCACTAGATGTCACTCAAAGGATTGGGAAGTAACTAGAGAAAAAGGTGGTTGGTTTCTGCTCTTCCTGATTGCACAAAAGAATAAATTGCATTTGTCAGGGTTTGCATGAATTATTTACCATAATCACCTAAATGTTTCTAAACTTTGAATAATCCAAAGTACATCATGCCCTGAGATGTGGGCGCATTGAAGAAATTCTTTTCAATGAAGCTGAGGGAAAGAGCCAACAAGCCGCCTGGGATTCCTGTCATCTTGAAACCACCCAGTTAGCTTTTAAAACTGGGATCCAAAATTGTTCTCTGATGTCAGCCTCATGTTTAAAGGAGGAAGAGGGCTCATTATTTAAAAAAAAAAAAAATTGGTGCAACTGCAAGGGGGGTTTGCAACTGATAAAATTTACCAAAAAAAAGGAAATTATTTTGAGAGGGAACCCTGCAGGATCTTGAAGTAGGTGTTCCTCAGCCTGCCCTTCGAAGCTGCATCCAGGCAGCTCGCTGTGAGTGCTGCAGAGCAGCCCCCAGAACCCCCACGTTGTAACCCTGTGAGCCCACAGTGGCCCTAGGTAGATGACACCTGTTCCCACCTGTTCTGAGGAACAGTCCTTGCTCCAGCAACTGAGCTCTGCCCTGAAGAATCCAGACAATTTTCTCAAAACTCTCCCAGGAGTCGCTTTAAATGACATGAGACCTAACATGGCTTCAACTGGACTAAAATGACAATAATGACTGTGTGTGTGTGTCCTTTATATAATACATCATATCATTGACTTGTCATGACAGCCCTATGAGGAAGTAATACTCTGTTTTACAGATGAGAAAAGTACAACACAGGTGAAGCATATTCCCCCAGGTCACACAGCTGTAAATGGAGCTGGGATTTGAACCCAGCTCTGTACAACCCGAGATCTAGTCACTGTCCCCAAAGCTGGTAGCTGTCCCTGAATATTGTTAACTACCTCAACATTTTGCTGTCCCTGAGGCAGGGCTTCCTGTGTGTCCAGCCCTGGGGGCATAAACAGAACCTGTGGGATGCATTTAAAGCACTTAATGAGTGCTTACTATGAATTCTGGGCACCTCTGACAAGGCCAGGTCAGACACACCTCTGTCAAGTGACAGAGTTCTGATTACTGGTCAGAGGGAATTCTGGAGGGATTCTTGGAGCCTAGTGCTTGACATTGTAGGAAGGGTTAGAATCTTCTAGGCCACTTGGGTGACAAGTGACACATAGGCTACCCCCTCAGCCCCAGTTGGGGGCTCCACACGTCCCCTCTAAGAACCCCTGGCCTGCACCCCCACTCCTGCCCACCTCCACTTGGGCCCTGGCTCTGCCTGCAGCCCCAGGGTTGAGCTGTCCATCTGTGGATTTGTCAGTCAGTTCCTCCCTCCCATTCAGGGTCAGGTGGCTGTATTCCATCACAGCTCCAGCTAGCCCTGACAGACAAATTGGCTTACACTACAGCAAAAGAGAGAAAAAGGACAAAACAAAACAGAAGCTGGACAATCGTTGCCAGGGCCCTGCCCCTCCTGGTTCTGAGGTCCCAAGGCTGTCCTTCAGCCTTGCTCTGCCAGGCCAGGCTGAGTGCAGGCGGCGGCGGCATGGCCATGGTCCCAAGTGGTCCTGGGGGTAGCTTGGCTGGTTTACTCATGAGCAATGTGGCGTTTAATTGTCACTGCTGGCAACTCAGGGCCCACGTTATCTTGGGAGCTGGCCTTGGTGCCGCCTTGGAATGACCCAGCGATCAGCCTCAAGGTACTGGGGTGGGGAGTGGCCTCAAGGCACTGGGGTGGGGAGGGGTCCTGGGGCCCACTCCCCTCTGAGAAGAAAAGGAATGTTCAATGGCAAGGGGTGAGGCCACCTTCTCTTTGGTTTTTCTTCCATTTGTAACCTGCCTGTTGTGTTTGCTTCTGGAGGCCCTGATATCAAAATAATATCACATGACCCTCCAGACAGGCAAGGCCATACCACTGCTCATTAATCCCGGCCCCTCACCACCCTCCACGCTCCTGGCAAAGGTGTGTAAATAGATTGCCCTTTCCCTGACCCCTGGAAACCAACCCAGCCCCGGCTGCTTTGTCAAACTCAGGGAATGAGAGTCCTCTGTAGGAGGACTTTCCTCCTGCTCCTCCACCTTCCCCCAAGACCCCACACATCCCCGCATGTGTGCGCGTGCATACACACACACACACACACACACACACACACGAAACTCCAGAGCCCTCTGTGCTGGCAGAGGGCAGAATCGAGGGACATGCAGATAAGCATCCTTTGAACTTGAGCAGAGAGCAGCCAGTACTCCCTCTCCCACAAAACATAGCTGAAGTTTCTCCTTCACAGGCCCTCTTTGGCCTGGCCCATCATACTCTGCAAAATGACCAGAACTCTCTGTAGATCTTCGGCCAACAGCCCCATTGGAGCACTTAAAACATGGTCCACAGGACTGTGGCCAGGGCTGCACACTGGCATCAGTGTGGATGCGTCCTGTGCCCACCAGCAGGTGCAGGGCTTCCCAGCCAAGGAGCCCTCGGATGGCCCTGTGAGGCAGAGGAGGTCATAGGTGTCACAGGTCATCACCTCGGGTTCAGGTTGAGGACTGTACTTTAGGTAAGGCTTAGACCCCCAGAATGACCCTCCAAAGCCCTGAAACCACAGTGATGATCACAGCACAGAATAAGCCAGCCCTAGAACACACAGAAGCAGGAGGTCAAATGTGCCTTGCTGACGAGAGGCCCCTTTGGCTCTGAGCCCATGGGCAAGCAGCTTCGATCCTGATGCTACCAGATGTCATGCTGCCCCCGTCCCCACACACAACCTCTCCACCCATGAGCCTGGCCTGGGCAAGAACCCAGGTCCTCTGACACAGGCCGGGGGTGTGTCCCCTGCTGACCACCACAGCTCACTCAGCTCTGTGGGTTGGGGCAGGCCCAACCCTCCTGGCATGACTGCTTGTGCACTCCCTGACCAGCCTGCCTGTGAAACCTGATATTTCTGTATCTTGAAACGACAAGGTTTCCTAAGCTTAGGAGAATAAATTAGAGTTGAGTTCAAGTAGGCTCAGCTGCAGCAGATGGGCAAATTGATTTGCTTCCCATCTGGGAGATTAAATTCCATCGCCCCAAAATGGCAGGAGGGTAATGAGCTGTCAGTCAAACAGGGCAAGCCAGGGCCGGCGCATAATTGAAACCCAGCAGCTCCTCATTAGGTCCCATCGAGTCCTGGCTATGGTGTCCCACCTTGAAGAGCCACTGAAGCTGGGAGAGAGCACACTTGGCCCTGCAGCCGCTCACTCCAAAGGGACACGCCAGCTCAGGCCAGCACTGGGCTGACAGTGAGGAACTTTCACTGAGCTCAAAGTGCTTATAATGTATTTGTCTGGTCACTTACGGGCCTCCAGGATTTAATTATGGGCGAATCCAAGCAACTGGGAAGATGACAAGTTCCCTTGGGATAACACCCAAGGGACATTGCTGCCCAGGGCCCCTGCCTGAACTCTGTGGTGCTTCCTCAGGTGTGTTCGCAGTCGCCCCACAATGCCTCAAAGGGCAGCACCCTCAAAACCACCACCACACCCTGCTCAGCACAGAGAGCCCATGCACGCACACTCTGTCTTACCCCACAAGCCTGGAGAGCATGGCATCACTTTCTAGATAAGGAAACTGAGGCCCAAGAAAGCTGGGAGGCTGCTTTCCAACACCCTCGGAGGCCTGAGTAGGAAAAAGGCCGTGGCCCAGCCCAGCCTCACCCCCGCAGCACCCCTCTCTCTTCCCAGAGAGGCCTGGTGTTACTCCCTCACCAGGATTTGGCACTGCCTCTGCTCACTTGTAGTGAGCCCTGCAGTTCTCCATTCTTGGACATCCCTTCCACCTCCTCCAAAAGGCCTGCCCTGACCGCCCTGCATGCCCCCATCTGTGGCACTGAGCTGCTGAACAGCTGTCCTATGTGTGTGTGTGTGGCAGTCTTCCCTGTCAGACACCAAGCGCCATCTGAACCAAACCTGATGTAGGCTTTTGGGGACACTGGTGAGCAGTCAAAGGAGACCCTGCCCTCCATGAAGATGGGGGCCAGGGACCATGCTCCGACCTGCTGCACCCTCGGTGCCTCACCCAGAGGGCCTGGGTGGGAGGGGGGCTCTCTTTTGGTGACTGCACGAGTCACTGCCAGGACCCAACGCCAGGCTACAGGCAAAGGGCTTGACCCAGAGAAAGCAGAGGGCAGGCTGGGGAACGTGGTCTCCCAAGGTCATTACTGCTGCTCCAGCCCTGTTGAAGTCAGCCTGGGGTGACAGCCAGTGGTGACTCATGATGCAAGCCCTCTCACTCCCTGTGGGCACATGGTGGCTTCCGAGTCTGGCGTTGTCACTAGGCCCAACTTGGCCCCCTCCTGCCCTGCTGCTAACTGCAGCCTGGATCTCAGGGCACCTGATGCCTCTGCTTCACCTGGCCAGACTTGAAAAGGGAGTGGAGGCCAGGCAGGGTGGTACATGTCTGTAATCCCAGTACTTGGGAGGCTGAGACAGGAGGATTGCTGGTTCAAGGCCAGCCTCAACAACTTAGTGACACCTTTAGCAACTTAGTGAGATCTTGTCTCAAAGTAAAAAATAAATAAATAAAAGGGCTAGAGGTGTAGCCAGGAGGTAGAATCCGCTAGGTTCAATCCCCAGTGCCCAAAAGGAAGAGGAGAAGGAGGAGGAGGAGGAGGAAGTGAATGTGGGAGCTTTCTGGCTAGATACTAAATCCGAGCTCTCAAATAGGGGAAACAATGAAAAATGTTTGCAGGAGGGACTTAGGAGTTGTGGTACCAGAAAGCCCTTGCCACGTGCCGGTGACCTTGGCTGAACTCATTTCCCAGCCCAGTATGTAGGTCACGGGGATGTGTCCTTATTGGGCCACTAGCAGCTTGTCCTGGTGACCCTTCACACGCGCTTACCTGAGGAAGCTGCTTCTCACAGGCCGGCCCTGCAACAGGACAACTAGGTCCTGCTACCAGCTCCAGCCAAGGCCTGATCCCTGGTACTGTTGGGCTCCTCCACCAGAGAAGAGAGGCCTGGTGACCACAGGCAGGGTGACCCTCGAAGGTCCTCAGGGGCCCCTGACAGGAGGTACGGACTACACCATCACCGAGTGAGCAGAATTGCAATGCAGGAGGCCTTCAGGAACCCACAGTAAGATTCAGAGGCCTCTGTCACCTTCCTTCTTGGGTGGGAAAACAATAGTAATAGTGTAAGAGACAGCACACATGGAAAAGTAGCAGTATAAGTACACTGTCAACAAAGGAGTCACCAAATCCTTCTAACTAACCTGCAGAGTGAACCTTAGATCTTTCTGTTCTAGATAAGAGAGTTTGGATCAGAGAGGTGAAGTGACCCGCCCAGGCCACACAGCAGAAATCTGGCTGAACCAGGATTCAAAGCAAGGAATGACTAACTCCGAAGTCGGCTCTCATTTATTCTGGTACACTGCCTCCCACTGGCCTTGAAAAGTATGCTACTCCATTTTACAGATGAGGAAAAGTAAGGAGAAGATTGGATCAACACCTTGACCCAGGCCACACAGCTCGTGAGCCCTCTGCAGGTCTTGGGCCCCTCGGAGCCTGTGCTTCCTCCTCGGGAGCCCGAGCGGACACAGACCCCATCCTAAGCTGTTCTCCTCCAGCGGGTTTCTGGCCAGGCCTGCAGTAATTAGTGGGCTCTTGTTAAGACCCAGTCGCGCCGTTCTCAGGCCAGCACTTGTTTTTGTTCCCATGCAGAGGCCCTTGCAGGAAGGCCAGGCGCACGTGCACGGCCCCATAAATCCAGCCGGCGGCGTCGCTCATTACAACGTTCCGCCTTGCGACGCCGGCCAGCCGCAGGCCTCGCAGGCCTCCCTGCAGTCAGGCTCAGCTCTCCGTGTGCCACAGCTCAGACATGAGCTCATGCAGCACGCGCGTGTGAGGAAGTGCCGGGCGGCGCGCGCAGTGAGGGACAATGTGTCTATTAAGGCCTGTCAGCCCCCGCCCCCCAAGGACCGCCCCACCCTGGGCCCTGCCACTTCTCCAAGTTCACGGGCTGTGCCGTGGGTGTGGCCTTGCACACCGCAAGTGGCCACGGAGTGAATCTCGGCCGGGAGGGATTGAGTGCTGAGAGAACTGGGCTCAGAGGAGACAGAAGGCCCCTGAGCTGGTCCTGCGCTGGGGGCCTGGATCTCGGTAGGTCACTTGGCCCCTCAGAGCCTCTATTCCCATGGCTGTAAAATAGGAAGTTACTTGTTGACCTGGCCACCCCGAGTCAGGGGTGCTGCTGTCAACAAAGGACAGAGGGGCAGGTGTCTTGTCACCAGGGAGCCAGTAGAGGTGAGCAGACAGAGAGGAGCCAGGAACTCTGGGCTCTGCGGCCCATGGCTTTGAGCCCCGGTACTCTGGTTTTTCTTCAGTGTGAAGCCTGGCTGGTCTTGCATGTCAAAGTCTGAAGCACTGGTATGAACAAGAAGAGGTGGACCTGGCTGAGCGTGGTGGCACAGGCCTGTAATCTCAGCACTTGGGAGGCTGAGACAGGAGGATCACAGGTTTGAGGACATCTTTAGCAACTTAGTGAAACTGTTTCCAAAAAATAAAATATAAAGGGCTGAAGGTGTAGCTCTAAGGTAGAATCCCTGGGTTCAATCCCCAGTACCAAGAAGAAAGAGGAGGAGGAGGAGAGAGGAAGAGGATGAAGAAGAGGAGGAGGAGGAAGAGGATGGGGAGGAGGAGGATGAAGAGGAGGGGGAGCAGGAGAGAGCGGAGGAGGAGGAGGAGGAGGAGAAGGAAGAGGAGAAAGAAGAGGAGGGGGGAGGAGGAGGAGAGGGCTGCCACCGTGTGATCTTGTGACCAGTCACCACACACCTTCAAAGCATGTTTTCCTCTCTGTAGGGCTGGAGGCACAATGCCTAGTAAATGGGAGCTGCTTCTATTACCTCCGTTCCTGAGGATGAATGCTATGTACCTGCTATGATGAAAACTCAGACTCCAGCTCTGACCAGTGTTAGAGTGGCAGGCTCATCCCCACGTGTTATCAACACCACAGGCCACCAGGAGCCATCCTTAATGTGTGCAGCTGAAGGTGCTGGAGATATCCGAAGCCCCTCTCCTCATGATGCTGCCCTGTCTGGCTCAGAAAGGACATTCTACCTGGTGACTTGGGTTCTGGGCAGCTGTCAGGGTGAGGAAGGGGCAGGAGGCCCAAGACAGAGAGCAGGCCACCTGAAGTTGTACCTCTGGGGTCCTTCTTTGTCCTTTGGAGCCATAGAGCCCACAAGATGTCTTGTCCCTGGAAAATGCTTCTTTAAAAGCTGTTGAGCTGGTGGACAATGTTTTGTACTATTCAGTAAAATAGACATTGGTCACATGTGACTAAACTTAAGCTAATTAAACTTAAGTAAAATTAAGTATTCAATTCCTTGTTCACACCAACCACGTTTCGAGTACCCAGTAATCACATGTGGCTGATGTCTGTGATGTTGGACAGTGCGATGACAGGACTCCAGTATGACAGAAGCTATACTGGCCCCAGAATGCCGAGTCCACAGAGCCCTTCAGAGTGACCCTGAGCTTTCCATGCCATTTGCTTCAATGAATTGCACAAAAGCCACAGTGGGGGCCTTTCTGTGAGCAAATGGTTCCATGCTCTTAATAGTGATAATGACAGGGGTCATCACGATGGTGGAAACAGTACCTATGTATCGAACACCTCTATGCTCCAGGCACAGTGCCAAGTGCCCAGCATTCATTACAACATCTAACTCTCCCCGAAGTACTTTCCTGAGCCTGGCAAGGGTGGCCCAGGCCTGTAATTCCAGTACTCAGCAGGCTGAGATAGGAGGATCACAGGTTTGAAGCCAGCATCAGCAACTTAGCAAGACCCTGTTTCAAAATAAAAAGAGCTGGGGGTGTAGCTCAGAGGTAGAACACCTGGCACTAAACAAACAAACAAAAAAACAAACAAATAAAACCCACCCAAGTTCTTTCCTGTTAGTGACACATCTCCATTTTACAGACCAGAGAGGCGGAGCAAAGCGGCACGGCAAAGCCAGTTCTGACTGCAAAGCCCCCCGCCTGTCCTCAGGGTGGAATCTCCCATGTTCTGAGTAGATTCACACACAGAGGGATAACTGTCCTTTCCAAAAGGTGGCTGGGCTCCCCTCCTGCTGTCATGCAGCTCTGAGCACTGCTCCTCTTGGGAGAGCTCAGACGTGTTTGAACCTGGCTGAGGGTCCCTCAAGTCCTCGGTGTGGAATTTCATGCCTTAAATGAACCTGCGTGGGCCCACCCCAGGCCAGTGGGGCTATGCTGTTCTTACCAAGCATGCCTGGATCCTAGAGGGACCACTCACTGCCCACCTGGGGCCAGCCACCAGGCCAGGAGGCGACAGGCTGAGGCCCCAGCCATGCTCCTGGGGTCAGGTCAGCAGAGCTAGAGGGACAGGTGTCAGGTGGACATCCAGTGCACGTGCCCGTGACAGGAGCAGACCGCAGGCTCCTGTTCAACACCACGTCCATGGCCGACACCCAGGCACAGAGAGCAGGCAGGGGGACTGCAGCCAGGCTTGGAGCGAGCTCCAGCACCTTCATTCACTCACCCACCCAGCTGTTGCCCAGATGAGTGTCAGGTGCCAGTCTCAATGCCAGGTCACCCTGAAGTACCTCTGGACAAAAAACACGCATCCTGCCACTCCCAAGTCCCCCTCTCTCGCTGTTCCCCGTGATAACCTCTGCTAGCCGGCACAGCAGGGACCACCCTCCAACTTGACAGAGGAAACAGAGGCTTGGGGAGCATAGACAGTTTCCCGAGGCCACCCACCAGCTCGCTCATTACCCTCATCACCGCCTGCGCAGCATCCTTCAAGGGAGTGCTTTCCAGGGGCAAGGCATCTCGTGGGCTCCATAGCTCCAGAGGCAACCAAGGACCCCAGAGGTCCAACTGCTGGACCTCCATCCTTCCCTCACCCCTGCAAGCTACCCAGGACCCAATCACCAGGCGGGATTAGTGCAGAACTTACTTTGTGCTTAGGACATTTTCTGTCCCATAGATACCTGCGCTTAGGGCGTTTTCTGTCCCATAGACACCTGTTCAGAAATGTAGAATGGCAAGCCCCTCAACAGCTCCAGGGGAACTCTCTCCCTCTTACACTCCAGAGGCCACAGCTTGCTGGGCTCTGGGCAGCCCCATATCGCCTCCCCCCCACCCCCCGCCACTGGCAGGAGTCCACTGCAGTGGACACCAAGCCGAGACGCCACGGCTTGGAGCTGAAGCAACGTGTTGAGCAGGCTCCCAGCTCCATGCTGAAGGTAGAGGGAGGCACCACATCCTCCCCAAGGCCTGATCCTACATTTGTCTCGCTGAAGCCCTAGGACTCCGGTTTAAGAGCCTTTTTATAGATGCCTATAAAGGAGAAAGTGAACTTTTCGCATGTTTGCACTCTACTAAGTCAATACACATAAACGGGACAACAGCTGAGCTTCCTCTGCCGCCCATCCAGCAGGGCTGGGGCCGTCAGTGCCATCTGCTCTGGAGGGTGTCCCATGGGTGCCGGTCCTCACCCGTGGGCCTGGACATGGCCCCCACTCTGCAGGCTGGCTGTCCACCAGGGCAGGGACTAATGAAGCTGGAAGCCCCTCCACCCTGATCGAGCTAATGGGCGGCTCCTGTCCTCACTCAGCCGAGACGGCCCCCCAGATGCACAACTTTCATAGGAAGATTGGGAGGAGGGGAAACACGGAAGCTATAAAGTTTTACTAGGAATTCTCCACCATCCTCCTTTGGCCCCAACACTCATGCTGCCCTTCAATTTAAAGAGAGCTTCCTTTTTGCTTTGAACTTTCCCCTTAAATCTAAGCAATCCCGTGCTCACTTTCAGGATCCAGAGATGCCTGCCTGCTCAGGAAGAGGAGGAGGAGGAGGCTACTTGGGGCACTCAGAGGGCACTCCCCGGCCCAGCCTCACCCTGGAGTTATCCCCCGAGGCCACCTGTCACCCTGTGGATGGCAAGGGAGTCAAGGCTTTGAGACCCATCGCACTCCAGGGCCCATTCCCTCATGCTGAGCAGGTCCTGTGTGCCAGGCATGGCAGGTGATGGGCCTTAGGCCCACACGGTAGGCATCACTTGGTGGTTAAGAATGTGAATCTTACATAGTTTCTAAGTTTGGGTTTCAGCTTTGCCACTTACTAACTGTGATCATGAGTGAATCCTTTAGCTTCTCTAAGTCTATAACTTACCTATAAAATAAGAGCAATAATTACACACACACACACACACACACACACACACACACACACACACAGATACATACAACCATGGTGAACTTGTGAAGATTAAATGATATGGTATATATGCCCGACATATAGTAAGTACTTGATAAATAGTAGCTTGCAGCTCTAACGCCTCTGTAAGGAAACTGCTATGGTTTGGCTCGAGCACGTTTCCCGAAGGCACATGTGTTAGGACTTGGTCACTTGGCCGCTTGGCTCTGTGAGAGATGGTGGACACTTTAAGAGTTATGGCCTTGTGGAAGGTCTTTGGTCATGGGGGTGTGCCCCTCAAGGAGACTGTGGGGCCCTGGTCTCATCTTCTCTCCCTTTTATTCCCAGCCTTGAGATGAATGGTTTTGTTCTGCCATGAGGTGCTGCTTCACCGTGGGCCCAAGAGCAACGGGGCCAACAGATCATGGGCTAAACCTCCAAAACTATAAGGCCAAAATAAGCCTTTTCTCTTTATAAGTCGATAATCTCAGGTATTTGTTACAATAATGGAAAGATGACTAACACAGGAGAATACCATTATCTCCTTTTTTGAGAATGAGGGAAGTGAAGTTTAGGAAGTGAAAGACTTATTCAAGATCACACAGGGAAAGAGACAGAACTGGGCATGGGTCCCAGTTCTCTCTCAGGCTCCAAAGTACATAACCATAAAGGATATAGTGCAAAACACTTCAAGCACGAGGGCAAATCGGGTCCCTAAATAAGGGAGAAAATAGCAGGCACTGTGATGCATGCCTGTAATCCCTGTTCTTGGGAGTCTGAAATAGGAGGATCATAGGTTGGAGGCCATCCTCAGCAACTTAATGACAGCCTCAGCAACTCAACAAGACCCTGTTTCAAATTAAAAAAGGCTGGGATGTAACTTCGTAATAGAATGCCTCTGGCTTCAATTCCCAGTACTAAAAGCAAAATAAATAAATAAGATAGAAAAGTTAAGTGAGAAAAGGGATGATTTTAATTTCAGCATTATGGTTTAATGTTCTTACTTTGAGTTGATAATGGTGGGGAGGCAGGGGTGGTATTATGTTTTTAATGCTTAGTAGAGTCAGCCTAGGGATTGGCCATTTTTTATTTTTTAATCGGCTGCAGATCAAACCCTTACTCCATGGCTGGTTAGCGACACGAGGGTCCTGAGAGACCAGGGGGTGTCCAAAGTTCTCTGGCCATGCACTCAGGGAGGACTGGGGTAGGAAGTAGTTGTAGGCAGGAATCAAGCCCGCCTAGCATTCCTCTCACAAAGCTGACATCTCTTGGCCATATTCTGGTATAGAATTCTCTGAAAAATCTCTGTAAATTCTGAGGACTATCTGCTAACCATCATCGGGAAATTCTTACATCCTAGAAGAATTCGGGGGGATCATTCATGAAATAGTTTTTCCTTGTTTCTGACCAGTTTATGAACTCCTCCCATGTGAGAGAGACTTAAAGAGAGGTCAGATGGTGCTGGAATCAACCAACTCTACAAGTCAGAAGTAGATGGGTCTGTAGAGGAACATCTGGATATTAGATAGGAAAAAGAGGCCCAAGGGGCAGAGAGCCATGCTCAGCAGCCTGTCACGAGACTCTTGTCACTGCTGGGAGGCAAGTGACATTGTCTCAACCTAGATGCTTTTCTGTCGTTTCACCCTCCTTCACAACAGCCTTGAAATGCTCAAATCCCACGATAATTGTCTGCTAAATGCTCTTGTGGATAAAGAGCTAATTTGCCTTCGTAAGTTGTTAAAAGTCCAGGGATGTGGAGATCAATCTGATTCTGCAAAGAGGCCCAACACAAGCGAAGGATGTCCTGTTTGTGGAAGATTCCCCAGGCTTGAAGAAAAGCAAAACACAAAAGCTGGCTGTCCTCACCATTCCACCTCTTGTCTGTCACCACAGTCTAACAATTCCTCACAACAAAGTCCGTTGCCAGTCACAGTCTCTTCTCTAAGCTGGAGACAAAGGCGTTCCTTTAGTACTTGCTCCCTGAGTATGTGGAGCCCAAAGGTTTTCTGGAAAAAAGTTATCCACGCCTTCCACGCCTTCCACGCCGGCCCTAAAGTGGAGTGAACCATCCTGGTTCCCTGGCGTCACCTGGAGTTCACCTTTCATCTGCTGTTCAGCCTTCAGAAGCATCGGGTCTCCAGAGCATGGCCAGAGGGCCAGAAACTGGTTAAGAAATGCAGCCAAATGGAGAGAAGCCACTGTCATGAAGCTAGCGATCAATTCTGATTACAGAGGAAACAAGGGGCGCTGTCCTATGTCGGTGAGGCTAAGGTCAACCCCTAGCAACCTGACACCCCCCCACACACACACACACACCACCCCCGCACACCATTTGCTCCTGTACTGTTGCAACTCTGAAGGAAAGTGTGTGCTGAGGTGCTGGAGGGTACGAGGAAGTCAGGGCAGCAAAGGTGTCTGCCAGGGACAAATGCAGAAGAAGTGGGTGACAACAATGGCCTGGTGCCTTCCCAGCGTGGCAATGGGAAGGGACAGAGGCAGCACTCTGACCATGTTGCATGCTCCCTAACCTCGGGCTTAGTGTCTGCTTTAGCTTACTATTGCTGCTGTGACAAATTACCATGAAATTAATGGCTTAAAATAACACACATTAGCTTACAGTTCTGGAGGTTAGAAGTCCAAAGTGGTTCTCATTCTAAAAGTCAGGGTGTCAGCTGGTGTGTGTGTGTGTGTGTGTGTGTGTGTGTGTGTGTGTGTTTCCAGAGGCCTAGTGGGAAATCTACTGGCATGTTTTTGTCAGCTTCTAGGGGCTGTCCACATTCCCTGGCTCCCTGGCTCCCTGGCTCATGGCCCCTTCCCCCACCTGCAAAGCCGGCCACATAGCATCTCCCTTTCCCTCTCTTTCTCTTCTGCATCTGTTCTGAGCTCCTTCTCTAACTGTCCTGCCCCATGCTTTGTAATGGCACTGCATTTAGATGGGTAATCCAAAATAATCTCCCCATCTCAAGAGCCTTAATTTACTCACATCTGCAAAGTCCCTTCTGCCATATAAAGGAACATGTGCACAAGTTCTGGAGATGTGGACACCTTTGGGCACTGTTCCACTGGTGACCGTGTCCTCATAGGCACTGGGAGCATAAGTGCACTTCCCCCCACCAGAAACAGAGCAAGTAACTGTCACTGGGAAAGTAGTCCCGGGCTGGGCTCCCTGTGCTTCCCGAGGGCAGGAAATCCAGTAGCCAGTGCCCAGTTTTCTCTAGGACACCTTCTCTCAGTGTCACTCACTCTCTGCAACTCTAAGAGCACCTGCTGGCTGAGGAAGCACAGAGTCCCTTTCCTGTGGCCAGTGGACCGGGCCAGGCAGCCCTTCTCCATTACAGGGACCAGGACCCCGGCCTTCCTCTGCACCACCTCCTCACACCTGTTGCAGCACATGCCTGAC
The DNA here is from genome assembly GCA_004027655.1 of Graphiurus murinus. NCBI lineage: Eukaryota > Metazoa > Chordata > Mammalia > Rodentia > Gliridae > Graphiurus > Graphiurus murinus. The sequence goes on from PVLC010004390.1 coordinate 81,599, forward strand.
AAACATCGCAGTCCCTGGTTTGCGATACTGCTGACTCATGGCGGGGTTAAAGAAGGACAACGCAGAGCCACCCCTGGCACAGAAGCACAGGGAGCAGACTCAAGGCCCTTGCTATGGCGGTGAAAGCAGGCCCAGTCAGTGCCATGCACCGCAGCTCCGCAACAGCGAGCTGGTTCACATCCGGCCTCTGGAGCCCTCGGGGCTCCTACCTCTACTGCTGTTACTCCATGTCGCCTTGGGCACTGGGATTGGTACACACATTCCCAAGGTGGGAAGTGGGGTGTTCATGGTCCCCATGCACAGGGCTTCCATGGAAGGGGAGACCGTAATGCAGTGGTGGACACATACTCAGCCCTCTGTGTGGTGAAAGGTGGCACTTCTTGGTTTGCTTTTAAATGGTGACATTTGGAGCCAGGCATAGTGGCATGTGCCTGTAATCTCAGTACTTGGGAGGCTCAGTTGGGGGGGGTTGCAGGTTAGAGGCCAGCCTTAGCAACTTATCAAGACCCTCAAAAACTCAGTGAGACCCTGTTTCAAAATAAAAGGGCTGAGGGAGGGGTATAGCTTGGAGTTAGAATGCCCCTGAGTTCAATCCCCAGTATCAAATAATAATTATTATTATTTTTAAAAAAGAAAAAAAAAGCCTTGTAAACCCAAGTAATGTCTTTGTACCAGTCTCCCAAGAACGCCTGGATGAAGGCAGGCTGAGTGGGGACAGGGCCTCACTTGCCCAGGTCCTTTAGGGGCCCCCCTTTCAGCCCTTGCTCACGGCTGGAATGCACCACCTGGCCAAGATGGTACTTCACCCTGCATTGACTCAGCTGTGCTTCCGTCTGCTCCTCACACCAGAGCAACAGAGCCCTGGAATCCAGAGGCCAGCGACAACTGACAGCGCTTGTCAGCTATTTACCATGCGCCAGGCACTGTGGGAAAGCGAGTGCCACATCACCGAGGGCCTCCCAGGTGGGAAGGCTGAGGCTTTGAGAGTTTAAGGAACTTGCCAAGGTCACATAGGCACGTGACAGAGCTTGGGCTGGAACCCAGGTCAGTCTGTCTCTGACTTTCTTCATTGTGACGTTCCCTTCCTGCCCTGGTATTTCCCTTCCTGAAACAATTCCACTGAGGTCCCAGCTCCAAGGCTGCTGCGCTCAGAAATTCTTTCTGAAGCTGAGCCCGCTCATTGCCCTGCGTGCAGCTGCAGAGCCTGCCAGGGCCAGCCCACTGCCTACAGAGCGCCCTGCCCCTGTGGCCCGGGGAAGCTCGGTGTAGGAGCCTTCTATTCCGAGGCTGGAGTGGTCATTTGTCCTGTCACTGTAAGAAGCATGCTTTCCTCCTTTGCCACTAATATCTGTGAGCACCTGGCTCTCCATGACAGCATATCATGTAGGGCTGGGGGCGGGGGAAGGGATAATGCTAGGACGAAATGTGACTTTCTTAGTGCAAAAGGGGGAGGTAAGTGCCGCTGGTGGGGGAGATGTCAGTCCAAACGTGTGGACAAGGCTACTGTGACTCTTGGGAAGAATCTTGATTTAAAACCTAACCAAACCTGAGGAGCTGGAGGCCCGGTGTGGCCTTGCTGGCAAGCGTTTGAGGAGTGATTCAAACAAATGGCAGGGGGATCTCTGCAGAGGTTCTGCACACCCTCACAACCAAGTACACACACACACACACACACACACACACACACACACACACACACACCTGTCTTGCAACTTGAAGCATCTGAGCTCCAGTCACCTGCAGCTCCAGATACTGAACTTGAAAACAACAAAGTCTTGGCCACCCCTCTAGCCCTAACCACAACACACAGCCCTCCGCCCATATGTGTGACCCTCCCTGGAACCCCCACTTTAAAAGACTGTGGTATTTGAACATCTAAAACCATCATGGAAAGGGAGGGGGGAAAATTCCCTCAAAATCCACCATGTGTGCTGGGCATGGTGGTGCATGCCTATAATCCTAGGATTTGGGAGGCTGAGACAGGAGGATTACAGGTTCAAGGCCAGCCTCAGCAATGTAGTGAGACCTTCAGAAACTTAGTGATACCCTATTTCACATTTAAAAAAAAATTTTTTAAAGAGGCTGGGAGCCGAGGGTGGTGGCACACACTTGTAATCCCAGTACTTGGGAGTCTGAGACAGGAGGATCGAAGGTTTGCAGCCAGCCTCAACTACTCAGTGAGGCCCTTCAAAACTGAGTGAGACCCTGTTTCAAAATAAAGAATAGAAATAGGGCTAAGGGTTTAGCTCGGAGGTAGAATGCCCCTGAGTTCAATCCCCGGTACCAGAATAAATTTAAAAAATTTAAAAAATTAATTAATTAATGGGCCTGGGAGTGTAGCTCAAATGCAGATGCCCCTAGGTTCAATCCCTAGTATAAGAAAAAAAAATCAAGAATGTAAGCCCACATTGGGTGGCACACACCCATGTGTGCAGAGCTGTGCAGAGCTGTGCGCTAGAGCCTGGCTCAGTCTGTGCTGCCTCTAGCAGCTTTCCCAGCCACTCACCCATCCACGGCTTGCTTTCTGAACAAGCACATGACAGAGATGAGGGGTAGACTTCAGAGATGGAAGTCCTGCTAGAGGTATGCCCTGGGCCACCTCACTTGCCTGTTTCCTCCTTTGTGGACACACTTCAAAGATTGTTGTAAGGATTAAGTAAGATTATGTGAAAACACACACACACACACATTTATAGATGTGAGTGGACAGGAAAGACACCAGGCTTGCTCACAGTAGGTTCTTAATAAATGCATGGGCATTATTTCCTCTCTCATGTCCTTGTGCTGTACATCCTGTCCTCTCTCTGTCAAGAGCCTCCCTAAAGAAAACTTGAGTCTCTTTCTTCCTCTCGATGGCCCAGGGCTGAGTCCTGGGTGGGCCGCTGAGACCAGGTCCGCAGCGTGCTTGGGGCTGAACGGGCTTAGAACTTAGGGCACTGTGGAGAGCAGATCGTCTGCTCCCTGCAGCATGGCAGACTACCTCCCACCATAAACGTCCAGAAATACTGGAGAAGACATGATAAACACAACAGTAAACATACGAGTCAGCTGAAAAAGAAAAAAAATAAAAAACAGAACAGGATTGGGAAGTTCACAGGGCTGAAAGCTTGACTGAGCACGGAAGCCAGGGGCTGCCAAGCTGTGACCCGCTAAGGCCAGCCCCGTGCCAAAACCACACCCACAACTCTTTGGAGATAGCCATCTCTTTTTCTCCACTTAATTATAGGTGTGTTGAGTTCACTAAGCTTCCATGGGAGCCATTTTGTCCTGTAAAGCCAGTCTACCAAGCTTGACCTTAATCTAATCAGAGATTTAAAGAAATATCATGTGATGGCCACAGCTGTTACTTGATTTTTGTTCTAAGACAATGTCTCAGTGGTTGCGCCTTAATCTGGTCTTTGACCTGTGACAATATGGCCACACTCTTATCTTCTTCTTCTTCTTCTTCTTTTTTTTTTTTTGCAGTACTGGGGATTGAATTTAGGGGCATTCTACCTCTGAGCTATACCCCCATCCCTATTTTTCACTCTTTATTTTGAAACCGGGTCTCACTAAGTTGCGGAGTGCCTCACTAGGTAGCTGAGGCTGGCCGCAAACCCGGATCCTCCGGTCTCAGCCTCCCAAATGCTGGGATTACAAGTGGGTGCCACCATGCCCGGCCCACACTCTTATCTTGGCAAGAAAATAGTTCCATCTGACAACCTCAAAAGTCTGAGAAACTCAGGACCCTCAATTCTGTTTGCAAATGGGCCAGTCTTTTTTTTTTTTTTTTTTTTTTGTACTGGGGATTGAACCTAGGGGTATTTTACTTCTGAGCTATAACCTCATTTCTTAAAAAATTTGAAGCAAGGTTTCCCTAAGTTGCTGAGGGTCTGGCTTAGTTACTGAGGCTGGCCTAGAACCTGTGATCCTCCTGTCTCAGCCTCCCAAGTCCTGGAATTACAGGCGTACCACTGCACCCAGCTTTTTGTTGTTTTCTTTCATGAACCATAACAGGATATATTGATTTCTCTTAGGTTGAAAGAACAGAGATGGTACCAGTATCAGATGCAACTGGATCCAGAGGCTCAAAGGACCATCCCCCCCC